>VVHJ01032024.1:0-13146 GCA_015107715.1 Tylochromis polylepis
TGGTCTCTAGGCTCGTGTGACTGCAGGATAACCTACTTTCTTGTTAGCCCACAAATGTAAGTAATGATGACTGAAGAGTATGTAGATATGAGTTGTTGTGCATGAACATGTTGTTGTGTGAGGTGGTTATATTTTCAGTTAATGGTGAACTGTATGAATAGTGCTTTGAGGTAAAGAAGGTATCACTGGAGTAAAAGATGTTCCTGTGAGAGTGAACGAATACTAGAAGGAACAAAAATACAGCTTGTCAGCAAGTCTAGTGCCAGTCAGGTATAGTTCACCCAACACAGCTACCAGTGATACTCCTGAAGCCAGTTCATTTCCAGGAAGAGCTGATTTGTTCAGTGGGGACACCACCAGATCAGAAAGAAAAAGTCAGATAATTAGCAAAAAACGTGAAACATCACACCGCTGACCAGTACTGAGAAATCTGCAAATGTTGACTTAAAACAGGACATCATTATTGAAGGGTGAGACCATAAGCAAACAGCTACAAACTTCTCTACAGAGGTAAATGACAGTTAGTTTGGGAAGTTGGAATAACTGGGGGCTGCATGGTGTCAGAAGGGTGTGAATTTAAAAAAAATAGTTCAGAGCTGCCCTTTAAAAACTTAAAAATGAACATCAAGTAGTTCATTTTTCCAGACATACTGTATAAGTTAGTTCAAAATGGGGAACTGTTATATGAATGTGAATTTCTTACAAAGTTTAAATGTGCCCAGCGTTGCATATTAGCCAACCCTAATTAACCCTCATATCAACTCAGGCATAGACAGCCATAGACCCTTGTGTGAATCTCTTTTCACATATTAACAAACCACTCTATATGCAGCAAGGTATAATTTAAATGGGGTAACCATCTTTGAAAGACATGTGATGAGTGTTAATTGTTTTGCACAACCCCCTAAAGCAAACATTCATCTTAAAGTCTGTCCTTTTTGACCAATTAAATTTAACTACCCAACCTATGAAATAACAGATTTTTCAACATGAACATTCAACCTTGTTAATTGGAAAAGAATCCCTCGTCACATGTTAGTGTGGCCATGTGAATTTTCTGTGTAAGCACAGAAAACACTATTGAACAGCACAATAGCAGAAGACATAGAGGACTACCAGGTTCGTACAGCAACCGAATGAAAGGTTCTACCAAATTCCTGAATCCTTTCCTACCACTTCAAACATTTTAATGACGTAAACGCACTCAATATTGTGGCTTGCCGCGAGGTACAATTGGCTCATAAGACTGGTCATGTGTTGAGAATTACAATGCGCCTCCTCTTCTTCAGCCCTGCAGGTCTCCACTGCTGCATGTCTGTCAGCTCTCTGTACTTTGTTGCCAGTCCTTCTCCACCCAGCAGTCCTGATGGATATTGATCACTTGCTTTCTTTAAGCTCTGTCTGTCAGTCTAACCATCTGAAGCACTGCACCACCCCAACCCTATTAAATATTAATACCAGCTAGCAAAGGCCAATCTCATGGATCAATGCCTCTTGGTGAGTGAAGTGCTTCAAACTTTGAAGAGAGGGAATCTGAATTTTTGGCATTCTTCAAATCCGAGTAAGTGTTTTATTAAAGTCTTAAAGAAGTTATTTTGTTGCAGACAATAACTGTTACACAGCTGCATACTGAATTATCCTTTCATGTGCTTGGTTGTGGTTCTGGCTTTTCAAAGAGAGGAACTGAAGCAAAGTGTTTAATCACCCATGTCACTGAAGACTAAAGGAGAAAAGGCTGAGCCATGAAACAAACAATACGTTTACCTCAGGAGAAAGAGCAGATTTTCACTTTTAGCTACACAAAGGCTTCTTGTGATTGTTTTACAACCATTTTTCCTGAAATAGGAAGTTTCAAAAGAATAAAAAAAAAGTATGTGCAATTTGTCTCAATTTGCTGTTTGGATGGGGGCAACAAATTAACAGATTCACTACAAAGTAACAGGAGTTTGCCTGAAGGCATTCAGGAAACATGATAAGGAAAGGATTACACAGGAGGTAAATTAAGGAAATTGTTGACTCCTCTCTGAGAGTATGATTTGCACGGCAGAGAGCGAGTGATAAAGCTGTGAAGCACAGAAAAGAAAAAAGTAATAAGCAGATCAAAATGGAAAAACAGATAAACAGAGAATAGGAAAAAAATGGGAGACAAAAGAGAGACTGGGTTCATGTAATAGAGAGTTGTGTCATTATAGATCAGGAAGCTTCTCCATTGATGGATGGCTTGATGTCTATATCTTAATGGACTCCGTTGATAGGGGAGCCAGGGAGGCGGAGATCTATAAAATCTATGCTAATCTGGATTTGGTAAACACCTTTATCTTCTTTTTTCAGAATATGGGGGAATGCCATGTGAGGAAAATAGCTCCTGTCTATCTATCCTGGCAGATTTATTCTGGATCCCAGTCTTTTATTTATCATACTCTTCAATCATTTTTGTCCTTGAGCTGCTGTCTCTAAGGCTCTTTCTATACTTCCTTCTCTGGAACTATTATACAACACCGTTACTAGAGTTTCTTATTTGTCTATATAATGCTTGTTCTTCGTCCTTCCTTTTCTCTCTTTATCCAGTGACATTTTCTTACTTTCCACCATTTACTTACAAGGTAGACATCAGCTTTCCAACATTATCTTAAATAATACAGCTCAATAAAATGGTTTCATGACAGGAATTATTCTCCATTTAAGGGGGGCACACCTGTACTGTAAAATGCACCACAGCCACAAAGAGTCGATCAGAATTTGTTTTTTTTAAATGCTGGAAGGCAGTTGGAATTGTTATGTACCACTGTATGTGACTTGTAGTATGAAATGGTGATCATGTTCCTCAAAAAAAGCAACCACAGTGAGCTGTAGCATACAGACCAGGTGCTAGACAAGAACTCTGAATATTTGATGTTGCAACAAAGGTCTGAGGTTTGGCTTAAATGTCTTTTTAAGCGGGCAGCGCAAACCGTGATTGTCATCAGCTCGTATTGTTCATCTTACAGCATATCAGCTGCTTACCAGTCACACTGCCATTGGGCTGATCATGTTACCATTACTGCTGATGCATATAACAGTCATCACTCTCTATCAGCACAAGTAATGGCTTTCTTGTTGCTGAGCAAGCCATTACAGCAGCATGCCTGTTTTTGAGCTATGTTTTGCACATGTATTGATTGAGGCCCTCAGTGATACACAGCCATATGGAGTAACTACTGGCCTATATCAAGACTGCTGCTGTAAGTAAAGGTGCTGAAAAAGTTGTTTACCAACAGGTTAGAAACTTTTCATTGCTGAAAAAAATGCTTTAATAACTGCAGTGACACTGCACTCACTGTACTAAATGATTCACCTTAAAAGCAACTCAGGCAAAGCTCTAAGGACCAAATTATATATTAATTGAAGAGAAAGTCCTTTTTCTGCAATGGAAACCGTGCCACTGCACAGATGGCTATGGCCTGTGGGGTTCCACAGGGCCATCAAGGACCCATCTTGTTCAATCTTTTTATGCTTCCTGCAGTGGCACTGATTTCAACAAATCAATGACTAGGTGCTGCAAAATCCTGCTAAGCAGAGATAAGGCCGAGCTATCTTTGGAGCACAGCTAGAGAGACAAACAATCAAGCCAGCGATCTTGGTGTTGTCTCAAATTTAGACAATAGTTTACTTAGTTTGCTCTATTTAGAGTTCATTTCAGCAGCTCTATCTAATCAGCAACTCCTTCATCTTATTATCTTTTAAAAAGTACATCAGTGGAATAATGTCCAGTGTTTATTTTCAAAAGAATGAAATATTGCAATGATTTGTTTATGGGGCTTAAAAAAAACCCCAAAATTTGTTAGCAAATTATTGTACTTCATTGTTCATTTGTCTTAAATGAATGTAATGTCTGCAGGTTGTTCAGAACTCCGCTGCGAGGCTTCTGACTAAATCTACTAAGTGCGTACATGTCTTACCATTGCTAATTCAGTTGTACTGGGTCCCTGTTAACTTCAGATTCCACTTAAAGAACCTGAGTTTTAGAGCTCTGTATGGACACCTTACATCCATACATCCTTAGCAAGTTCCTAATGTGCATTACTAAAGAATTAAGGAATATAGAGCTTTTACAACGATGGCCCCCAATGTCTGGAAGTCTCTCCCTCTGAGCCTGAGATCTGTGGACTGTGGACATTTAAAAAGCAGCTAAAACTCTTCTTTTTAACTTGCCTTTGTGTGTGTGTGTGTGTGTGTGTGTGTGTGTGTGTGTGTGTGTGTGTGTGTGTGTGTGTGTGTGTGTGTGTGTGTGTGTGTGTTTTTGTTTTGATGTTGTAGCATTTTGGTCGTGAAGCACTTTGTAATATTTATCTTGAAAGGTTCTATATAAATAAAATTTTACTTCATCATACAATACCAAGTCTTCCGACCGCCGATCACTTGGATAATTAATTTTAATATCTTACCACATTTCTACAAATCAGTTGTTCTTGGCCCCACATACGTCTGACATGCTTGTGCTATATTAACCCTAACCTCCTTTTGAATCACTAGAGGCTAGAGCCAACATGAGACAGCACAGAGCACAGACCTGAATCAGTCACCCAGATGTTAGATAGCACTCAAACTCAGTTTCATATAAGAAAAAGCTCAAACCTGTCATATTTTATGAAAACTATCAACTTTAATGGTCCATGTTGTCATCTTAGTATACTTTAAGTGTATATTTTACTGTTTGCAGTAGTTTAGTTTATACTTTTATTTCATTTCAGTTTACTTTAGGTTAGTACTTTATTTGTACTTCATTCATTTTGATTGTTTATTTTTTAGTTGATTATAGTTTTTAAAATTATATTTATAGTGCAGTTTTACACGCACTGGATTGCCTTGTACAAGACCTCCCTTACCCTCACAGAAAATCTTACCTTTCCATCTATAAGTGGAGTAAAGTAACTGTGAGGACACTCTCAGAAATACACAGCACACAGACAGGACGCGATGCAGAGTGAAGCAGGAATCTGATGTGTGGTGGCTCGAAGAGGCACGAGAATATTGACAGGAAGAGATAGAGGAGAAGGGGGAGAGGAGAGGCACAGCAAACTGTATTCAAGTTTAATCTTTCCTTATTCAGACAGTTTAGTGTGTGTACGAAGGATTTTGGGAGTCCTTATCCTTGCTCACAAGCTTTTACAAAGCCTTAAGTTTTTCTCCAACTTGAGTAAAACTGGAAATTTGTCACAAGATTAGTGTCTCTTCTGTTCCTTTCTGCTGAGCCATTTCTTTTGCAAAGCTTTGTTTAAAAACAGGAGTGAGCTGGACGGGTTTTATAAAAATATGGATTTATTCATTAACAACTTTGAGTGCTGATGAAATGACCTTTTACAAATTAATGAAAACATTTACAAAATGATTAATGAGCCAAGCAGTTCCTTTTTAACAAACTTAGACACAGGGCCAGAGCCAGAACTGCATTACAAACCAACTGAATATTCATGGCTTGGTCTGTTTCTTAACTTATGGTGATATCCTAAAATAACCCGTGGCATATGTAGGCATTAGAAGACAGTGTGATATTTGGGTTATTTTTGTAATTTTTCCATTGCCACTTCAATCTTTCACTTTTATTGCCAGTTTAATAAGAGTTTGTTTTTAGTCAGTGAGTTTCTGTATTAGTGGATTTCAAAGGACGTTGTTTTTCTAATGCAATTTTAAAAGAAAAACATCATTTCAAAGTGTCACTGCTCTGATAGTAGCCATTTTTCAAACTGTCACATTTAACAATAGAAGCCCACATTCACATGTGGCAGCTTAGATTGGAGCACTTACTACAAATGGACAGTTTAGATAATCGCACATGTAAAGCCAGCAGATATCTTATCTAATGACATGTTTCGGAGAGGAAAACTAGATTTTAATGCTTTTTTAATATGCGTGTTGTCAGACAGAGGTCCAGCTAATTGAAATGTAGAGCAGAGGTGGAAGATTGAAAGCTTTCTATTAAATTCAGAACGCATGCAGAGAGGGATGTTTCTTTTTTTTTCTTTTTTTTTTTAAATCTCCCATTGTGTCACCTCTATTTTAGGCATCCCTAAACACTGCTTTTTCTTGTTGTCAATCATAAAAAGGTACAGCTCACTATTTCATCACAACTTGTGCTCCTGCTAGAAGGTCAGCAAAACAATTCAGCAAAGGGGGACAAATGAAAGCCATTAAACATATTGCAACTTTCTGCTGCTGAGCGATGGAGGCACGTGTAGATGTGAGCATGGCAGCTCATACAGCATGTGCGTGTGGTCACAGTTCAGCATATAAACGAAACTGCATGTGAAATCTTGCAGAAATTGTTTTGGAGAGAAATAAAAAAAAATTACAGCTGGCCAATCAGCTTTTCACAGACTACAACAGACTGTAATGAAAACTGTCAGTCATGCAGTGTCACGAATGTTTCTCTCAGATCAAAATGATTAGACGCACATACATAATGTCACGGAGGAGCTAATGGTAATGTTCCTGATGTTAAAACAAAGTGAAATTTTCTTGCTCTCCTCTGCTTTTGAAGTGGATTCGCCTAAAGGAAATGCTGCTAGGTAGGAAAGAGGTCAGCTGATCTCTCAGAGTGAAGCTGAGTTTGTAGGAATGACTCAGAGTTGAAGATATCAGCAAATGCAGCAGATAGATTACATAGAGAAAACCTTTATTTTAGCTTTTCGTAATTCCTATTAGCCCAACAAGCGCAATCTAGTGAGATGAAAAAGATTTTAATGCCAAACTGATCAGTCAGGCTTATTCACATTCACATTTCACAAGTGAAATTCATGGTACCACACTTGTGTCCATTTGTTAGTTTGAACAGAAATAGGAAAGACAGCCCTGTTTACCAATCAGAGGAAGAAAAAACAAACCAACATGCATAGAAACACAGATCAGACTACAGTGGATAGTCTTCTTTTAAAAACCTTACATTACAAATAAGTTCTTTGTATTTTATGATGTGTTTTCTACAGCAACAGGATAACAACAGCACAAAGATGTTGCAACTCCCCCTGAACGCCATGGGCTATACCAAAACTTTGATCTTTTATGATGTTTTAATCACAACATGCTGACATCAGCCTTTTTTTTTATTACAATATGATGTTGCTCTTGAGAGCTCAAAGAATTCAAGTGTGGTACTATAATGGGATGCTACCATTACAACAAGTGATATTGTGAAACTTTTCCCTCCTAGATGTTCCATGACATCAACTCTAAGTGGTATTATTGTAAATCAGGCACATTTAGGAACCACAGCAACTTAAGTCATGATGTAAGACCATGTAAAATTATAGAGCGGGTTGCTGAGTTTTGAGGCTGAGTATATAAAGGTTACCAGTGCTCTGCTGAATCGGTAACTGCAGAACTCCTAACCTCCTCTGGCATTACATCATCTCAAACTGTGGATCTACATATTACACCTATAGATGTCTGGTCATAGGATCAAGGCTACACCATGCTGATCCACTTCAACTAAGATCCTTTGCAACCACATTTCCACCCAAACTCCAAACTTCATACTTCGTCTTACATGGTATCTGTTTTTATTAATAATGACCCTGTTCGATAATCCTACTCTCACACCTAATACTCTCCACGTATTGACATTTTCTACAAGTTTCTTGAACAGCTGGTTTGACAAAAGACTCATGTTACCTTTTTGACTTGCAGAGGTTTTGGTTGCCTTCAAGTAAATGTGTTTGGCTTTAGTAATGTTATGTTTCACTCCTTCGCTGCCACACGTCTTCTTTATGTCTTGTTTAAACACTGATGCTTTTGAGTCCTAAATACATTATACAGTTCATGCACAAACATGGTGTTTGAAACAACATTGTGTGACTGCATGTCCCAAAAGTCAGTGTCGCAGCCATGACATATCACTTCCGTGCTTCAGCCTCTTTACAGCATTACCCCCACTCACATTCACTCTGTGTTTTAACAAATGTTTTGCTGCTTCTTCTGTTGGTGAGGACCTCTTCAACCTCTACCTGCTTTGATTCGGTTTTCTTTTCATGCACCCTGGGTGGTCTTTATTACCAAAAGGTTTCCCTTGGGGGGATTTAATTGCACTGCTCCATGCTTGTTTTCTAAAGAGGATATTCTGTTTTGAAGCAGCAGGGAGTATCTGTAACAGTAGCATTATGCCATGAGTGTTTTTGCAAAAATTAAAGCTTCAGGAGACAGGTTCATTCACAGATCTATTGCTCCTAACCTTTCATTTAGTAGTTTCAAGGTAACCTATTGCTCCAACACATTTAAAAATTGTCCTTGCACCCATGGGTATCTGCTCTCTCCTTGTTTGAGATTAGGCTAGAATTTTAACCAGTGTGCAAACCAAAGGGTCTATTAGACCCCCTAATGGCTCATGAAATCTCACAGGGTCTGTTTTTACATGCAAGCATCCACAGCCTTTGAAGTGGTTTACTTAACTTTCTTGTTTAACAGAAGAATATGCTTTACAAGATGTCCACTGTTGCACAGCCTCGCTTGGCACTACTTGTTCAAGGTAAGTGCTGCTTAATTAGTAAACCCAAGTACTGTCTATTATTGAAACCAATGCAATGTGAGCTTGCAGGTCTGAGTGGAAACAAAGCACACTCTTGGCAAGTTTTGGTTTCACAGCCCAAACGTTTAAGGGCAGCCCTGGAAATACCAACAACAATCAACAGGCAGCTAATAAAACTTATGCTGGTGCTTCAGCTGCCAGCACCCATGGCAGAGTCCACCAGAGAACAACGTCAGGGGAGAAAGACTGCACCAGGTGTAGCTGAAGAGCTCTATAGCATGAACTTTGCTTTGTATGTCCAACCCTATGCAAAGGGAGAATGGAAACTAAGTTTGAAAGCAGGTATAAAACAGGCAGAAGTATCAGTATGTTTTGCTATTGAAAGTGGAAAGCAGAAGAGACACATCATGGCTCACCAGTTATTGTTATCTCTTCTAAATCAGGAGAGTTAATCGGACCAAGGCTCCTCTGGTCCATATCTTTTAAGGTTAGCCTGTGTATTAGCTATAAAATGTCTAATATTATGCCTGGCCGGAGATAATAGCAAAGAAATTATCATGGAAAGCACAACAACAGAACTAATAAAATGCCATAGATTTGTGATATAATTTTATAATGCTGTTCAAATTTGTTATCACACAAACAAAAACAAAAACCCCTCAAATTTCTGCAATGTGTAAGTATATGATAATTAATGCATCTGATCTTCATGCTGCTTATCTACTTACAGTAATTCACATCTACAAAACAAAAAGTTTTGATTTCTCTGAAAGAAAGTGTTTATTTCTTTTCCCTCTTGCCTTAGCCAGCCTTGTACCACAGAATAAAATGATAACTTAAAAGTAACGAACAGAAAAGGCAGTAGCTCTTGTTCTTGTATAACAACTTGGTTTCTGTGGCTAGTCTGTGCCTATACTGGGTTTCTGTTATGGAAGTACTGTCCATCACATGCCTCAATAGCCACAGGGTGCTTCACACGCTGGTTTTAACCCCAATAAGTCCACATGCACTGAGCCGCTAAGTGTCCCTTGGCTCTTTTCCAAGTGGAGCTGAGACATTGTCTGGCCTACTTCTCACTTTGCTGAAGTATTATTTTCAGCCAACACTGAAACTAAACCGTACAGTAAAGACACAGATAGTGGAGAGGGAAGCGAGAGAGCGAGAGAGAGAGAGAGAGAGGAGACGGGGGTGAAGAGAGAGAAGAATAAAATAGGGTGTGGTGCAAAAGACAAGCAAGGATAAACAAGCAAGCCATGTGAGTGAGCAATATCAATTAACAGACCAGACGTGCCGACAGGTATAAGCAATCTGTGGGATTGTCAAGCCTGTTTCTCAGGCTAGTTGTAGCATATTCAGACCGCTTAATAAAATGAATAACCAACAGAACATCAGCAACATGCAAAATGACTTGGTGATGTCATCAAGTGACACTACGGTACCTAGATTGAATATTTTTATGGCATTTCAGCTTCTTCAGTGTCGCACATTGTTGGTGGTTCCATTCGTCTCATGATGCTTCCGTCAAACCACATACAGTGACTTGCAGCCACTTTACTCAAATGTCCATCTTGGAATATTTGAATGATAAAGGTTGGAGAATGCTTGCAACTTGTCTGCACAGGAATTGACAACTGCTGAGAGAAACCCAAACCAGGATAAACTGCAGGCTAAAATAATTTATACCCATCAATGCCAATATCAAATACAAACTGTGCTGGCTACGTTAAGGTAGCTCAGCTTTCTGTATATTTAGGCCAATGCAGTTTCGCTCAGGATGAGAGGTATTTTGTGAGGCAAATTAGTAAAAGTACAAAATCTGTATTTTTAAAGTTCAGTTTTAGAGACAATGAAAGAAGTTGCTGTTTTGTGATGATCGCAAAGAGAGCAAATAAAGTGAAGAAAGGACTGATTACAACATGCAGAATAAGAGAAGATACAAATGGGAAGAAAATGTGCGGTCTTACGTCTGTATCATCCATCTAAAGTGTGGATTGTCTTTTTCCTTTGTGTATGTCTGTTTTTTGTTTGTCCATCTAAGTTTTCTAATGGACTTGGGGATACATGGGGAGTGTACCTGGCAAAACACCACATTCATTAATCATAACCTGCCACTTGATGCTGCAGCCTCTGCTGATTTGGTTCCTGCCATCCTGGAGCTCCTCAGATAAACTCAAGTCCCATTATACGTCATTATATGAAAATGAGAAAATATCCAGTGAGCGTCAGTTTCCTGGGTGAAAATGCCTCGTTGATGCCAGATGCCAGAGGAGAATAGCTGGACAGAAAGTATGCACAACATGTCAAACACTGAAGTCAATGGGTTAAAGTAGAAGAAGACCACAACAGATGTCATTCCTGTTAGCTAAGAACAGGAAACTGAGGCTACAGTTCACATGGGCTCATCAAAATTAGACAACAGAAGAGTGTAAAACCGTCTCTGGTTGGGTCAGAATGTGGTGTAGACAACATGGTTCAGGGTGACGGTGGTATTGTAATGGTATGAGGTATTTTCTTAGCACCCCTTTATGACCACAGTCTACCATCTTCTCATGGCTGCTTACAGCAGAATAAAGCTGAAATCATATCAAACTGGTTTCTTGAACATGACCACGAGTTCTCTGCACTCAAATAGCTCCCACAGCCACCAGATCTCAATACAACCGGGGCAACACAGATGTCCAGCTGATAAATGATACAAATAATGCAGCTGTGTGACACTATCATGTCAATATGGATCAAAATCTCTGAGGAACGTTTCCTTGTTGAACCTGTGTCATAAAAAATTAAGGCTGTTCTTAAGGCAAAAGGCAACCTGGTACTACTAAGGTGTACCTTAGGGGAACAAATTATTAACAGAGAGTGATCAATCTGTGCAGTCTTACATAGTATTTTCTAGTTATTACTGTAGCGCACATACACAACAGTGCCTTCACGTTTGTTTGTTAAATTGTAGCTGCACTGTAAAATAACAGTTTTATACTAGTAAATCTAGCTGCCAGTACTTGGGAATTCTGATAAAAATTGATCATTTAATTATTGATTGATTGAAAATTTGTCATAATTTTTTTTTTTATTTTAATTTTATAGCTCTCAAGAACCATTAAGACTTTTGGAGGAACTGAATCCAAGGATTTTGACCTATAAACAGCAGCAGATTCAGTCTAAATTAATGCATTGAGACAAAATATCAAATTATCAGTGTGCAGTCTGAAAAGTGTGCAGTCTAGTAATCCATTGGTACTGTTCTCTTAAAGCAGTCTTTAGCATATTACAGCGACTCTGCCAAAAGTGTTTACTAAAACACTCTAAATGAGGCTCGTCTTCCAGGCAATAGAAATGGTTGCTTAGATTCTTTATGAGAATGTCTCCTTGTGAATGTGGAGATGATTTATTAATGTTCAGATCCTGCAAGTAACACCTTCATATTCATTTGAAATATTTAATATTTTCGTACCTCTGTAGTCGGGACTATCCCGTCCCAGCTGGAGGGGGATAAGAGAGATTGTGTTCAATGGGCTGTGCTGGTTCATTATTTCGGCTTGATCTGCTTTCCTGGCTGCTACAAATTAACAAAACAGGTGTCACTACATTGGGCTGAAGCAGCTTCACAGTGCATTAGCACAATAATGGCTGCAGGTGTATTTATTCACAGTTGAGCTCAACCTTCTATCCAAATATTAACACCTTTCTGAATATATTCACTTCCACACTGAAGAGCTCTCTCTCTTTCTCACACTCCCCTTTCTTTTTTTTTTTCCGTAATCGTGTCTCAGTGCGGGGAATGTGTGCGTACATGTTTAAGCTTTGTGTCGCTGTAGTCCTTTCATATGCAGTCCTTTGTAATTTCTGCCAAAAAGCGACAGGAGGTTGTACTATGTCTCATTATGGCATAGAAAAGGCTTTTGTCATTGTTTCCTTAACAAAACAATATGGTAATCCCTATTACACCATGAATATCTGTGGGATTAATTAGGGATTAAACAATTTGCCCATGGGACAAGACCGCTGTATAACCGACAAAGAATTATGGCAGCACAGACCCCAGATAAACAATAAACTGCTCAGTTATCAAATGATATTGCCCATGCTTATTATTTGCCATTAACTGCCATCTGCATCATAAATATCTTTCATATACAATCTACACTCTGGTACACCTACGCAAAAGCTAATATTTGTGCTAATACTAACAATGTTTCTTCAGTGTTTCTTGATGTTTTTGCATTTATATTATTTGTTTATGCTTCTGGCTACAGATTAGTATTTTTCTTCTCACTGGTGCATTTTTCTGATTTGTGTTTAATCACTGGCTGAACATCAAATCTCTTATGGAATATTAATGAAGTTGAAACTGCAAGTATAGCATCAAAATACAAGTTGACATGACATTTTTCCAGTGAAATGGGATACTATGTTCTTTGATGCCACTTCAAACGTTGTTTAAATGCAAATTTTTGCCGTTCACAATGTGAAAACATCGTCTCAAAGGCTTACAGATAAATGACATAATATTGTATTTTTAGCAGTGTTGAAAGTGTAACAGGACCCAAGGGCCCGACACCAAAGGCAGGTTTAAAAAGTATCACAAGTGCAAAAAAAAAAAAAAAAAAAAAAAAAAAAAAAAAAAAAAAAAAAAAAAAAAAAAAAAA
>VVHJ01032025.1:0-11623 GCA_015107715.1 Tylochromis polylepis
TTCACAACAGGCCTTGTGTGTGTGTGTGTGTGTGTGTGTGTGTGTGTGTGTGTGTGTGTGTGTGTGTGTGTGTGTGTGTATGCAGTACCTGGAAGAAAAGGAGGATCTGGAGCTGAAGTGCTCCACACTGCAGAAGGATTGCGAGATGTATCGCAACCGCATAGACACCATCGCTGTACAGCTAGACGAAGTGGAGAAGGAGAGAGACCAGGTGAAAACACACAATGCACACAACACACATGATTTCACACATACACACGTACAAAATCATTCATACTTTTGTGTTAACTCTTCTGCTGCTTGAAGGCGTTTCGAGCCAGAGACGAGGCCCAGCACCAGTTCTCCCAGTGTCTCATCGACAAGGACAAATATCGCAAGCAGATCAGAGAGCTGGAGGAGAGGAGCGATGAACTCCACCTGGAGATTGTACGCAAAGACGCTAAGCTGGTCACTCTGGAGTCTCGCCTGCGACGAATGTCCAAAGACATCAACCTAGACCAGGTCAGACACAGTAGTGCAAAGGGAAAACGTGGGCCTAAGCATATTGTTTCTTTTCTTCACGTATCGATTTAAAGAATGCTCAAGTTTTCGTGAAACATTCCTCCCCTTTAACCGCTTAACTGTTTTTGCAGAGTCTGCCAAGGGATTTACCTCCATCCATCATCTCTCAGGGAGAAGATTGTAAACTGGCGCAGGGACAGTCAGAATGCTCCAGCGATGAGTCTCCTGATGACAAGTTCTTCTCTGAGGAGCCCCGACTCAGACGCAGACCCAACCTCAAAGCGGTAGTGAGTTATTCTCTCCTCAAACTTATAGCTATTGTGAAGCAAAGACCAAACTCAATACCTACTAATGCATAGAGCAGAGATTAATACTTACTGTTAAGAGCAGCTCGCAAGTGATCAAATGACTCCCCTACACATGACAAACTGATCAAAATGACTGTATTTTGTGTTTTGTCTTTTAGAATAGAGTGAAGTCTCCAGTCTCTATACTGAAAGACTCAGAGAACAGTCACCCTGCAGGTAACACTATCGTGTACATGTACCGCTGCATGTCCTACCGCAACATGTGACCAATCCTTTTGTGTAGCTTTATCAAAGTTTATCTCCACCTTCCAGCTTCGGCTCCTGCCAACGGAGGCGACTTTCTGGAGATCAACGTGCCGAATTATGGCAACAGCAGCTCTCTCCCTCCCTCTCCCAGCATCCCTATTTCCCCCACATATCCGCCCTCGTCAGCTCCCCCGCTCACCTGCTCTTCGTCCACCTCCCAGCTCATGTTCAGCACGGCGGAGTGCAACAGGCACATGGTGCGACTCAGTTGTTTGTGCTTGCTTTTAATACCAGTAAAATTGTGCCGCTCTGTTTTTTGGTAAAAATAATCATCCTGGCTGCTCTTTGTAGAAATCTTGGTCTATCCAGAATCTAATGCAGTGTTGACTTAAATGGCTTGCCCAGCGTATAACGGCGACTTCTTCCTTTCAGCTGCGTTGCCGTAATGACAGCATCCTGTCCACGCTTCCTGAACCACCTGAGAAAGCGTCCCTTTACCGCCGAGAGAGGGAGAAGGAGCACGACTTCTACCCCCGCAGGTACTGAATAAACGTCACGGAGACGACCGATTGAACTTCATGCCAGTAATGTTTGAAGAATTAATGTTGGTTTGCATTCATTTTAATCTGACTTGTTTTGTCTCTTTTAGCATCTCTGACTTTGACAGCGACAACATGGAAATGGAGCTTGGTAATGCACTTTTTACACATCTGCTATTTGTGATCTGAGTTACTATGTTTACCTTCAGTCTACCTGCTTTTTTTTTTTTAAGAAAAAAAAAGTCTATTGATCCATCTATTTCTGTTATTTCCTTAGAGGATGAGCGTGGTCCTCCCTCTGTGCACTCATCTTCCTCCTCCCATCAGTCTGAAGGAATGGACACTTATGACATGGAGCAAGTCAACAACATCTTCAGGAAACTCTCTTTGGAGAGGTACAGCATGACCGCTTGTGCAGAGACGCACACAAGAATAAAAGTGAAAAATGATGCTGACTTACAAACACCTTCTGCTTTGTGTGTCTTTGTGTGCTTGTGCAGGCCGTTCCGCCCGTCTCTTTCCTCCTTCTCCAGACTCAGTGCGTCCCTGAAGCCGGTGCAGGAGCTGTCGCTGCAAGGTGACAACCTGCTGAAGGACATCAGGCTGGTCGGTGGCAACGACAGCGGGATCTTCATCTCGTATGTCCAGTCGGGGTCCAACGCAGAGAAGGCGGGGCTACGAGAGGGCCAGCACCTCCTGTTTGTATGTCATGTACTCCCAGAATGTTTTAATTGTGAATAGATTCATTGTGGCAGTAAGACGAGTGTGAGTTCAGTTAAAACAACTGGATGTGGAAAAAGAAAAGCTCTTTAGAGAACCGAGAACACGGATGGACATTTAGAGAGGAACGAGGAACACACTGATTTGATATTTTTAGACACCTGCTTGTTTTACTTGTTCTATTTGTGTTCCTTTTCCTGTGACAGTTTTTAGAAGGGACTAATCGTAATCTTTGTTTCTGCTGTGATTGGCTGTCCAGCTTGAGGGGTGCATACGTGGGGAAAACCAGAGCATTTCATTGGATACCAGCACTCAGGAAGAAGCCCACTGGACTCTGCAGCACTGCTCTGGGCCCATCACCCTGCACTATCGAGCCAACCACGACTGTAAGTGATGTTTATATTAGAGCATTTGTTTAATGTGGCTCCACTGCATATGCGAACTCAAATATATGCTCGCCCTGCAGCTTATCGCCGTCTCCAGAGCAATCTAGCGGATGGGACTTTAGCATCCGGTGACTCATTCTACATACGTGTCAACCTCAACATCTCCGGACAGTCAGACAGCTGCTCCTTGTCCGTGCGCTGCGATGAGGTGGTGCACGTGCTGGACACCAGGCACCAGGGCCGCTGTGAGTGGCAGTGTGCCCGTGTGGACCCCTACAGTGGCTCTGACCTGGCTGAGCGAGGCACTATACCCAGTTACTCACGGTACAGACTTTGTATACTTTTGTTTTTTAAACTAAAAGCCTTGAGCTTGTGAGTGAGTTTTAGCTCAGATTTTAAAAACGCAGTAGCAGCTGAATACCACTGATCTTCTAAAACATTACACATTACTCCGAAGAAGTAGCATTAATCTGAAACATATGCAGAAACAGTCTGTTGTACCCACAGAGCATAACAGAAAGAAGCCCGAGGGAGGACGAGGTCGTACATGGAGTGAGAATTTTGACAAGCATTCAGTGTGTATGTGTGTGTGTTTTTGTGTGTTTACGTGTGTGAATATAGAGCCCAGCAGCTGCTCCTGGTAAAGATTCAGAAGTTAGTGTATCGAGGAGGGAAAGAAGAAAATGAAATTCAACGGAACAACCGGGTGAGAAACCTCAGCCTCTTTCTTTTTCCCCTTCGCTCTCTCACTTAGTTTAAAAAAAGTGCATTGAAAATTTGAATAAGGGTATTTGACTAAAGCAAAGATGCGTAAATAAATCTTATAGCCTGGGTTGCAAATTAAGGGTTTGCAAACTAACACATAATGTGGGGGGAAAATCTTTCCTATGTCACCGGATTGGCGGGGGAGGGGGTTTGATGTGCACAACCCGAACAACAAAGACAGATTTCCCAGAAACGATTAATATTCAACTATTTTCCAAATTTATATTTACCCTTTCAATTCTGCTTTAGTAGTTCTTATCCTAACCTTCTATTTTTATTTTGGATTTCTTTGCACATCCAGTATTGATTGCAAGCAGATTGCATGCAACCACGCATGCATGATGGTTGCAATCCCCCCTCAAAAATCAAAAAAACAAAAAACTTCTATGCATTTCCAAACAATCTGAGACCAGCCAATGGGTTTCCAGATTGCATGTATTTTGCAATGCCTCCATGAGAGACCCTTTCAGGTAATTGCAAGTGCATGAAGATAAGCCATATACATGCCCATACATCTGTAATCAAAAAGAAAACACTCTAGAAGGCTCTTTGATAATATGCTACCACGAAGCTTCCTGCTGAGGAACTGCTAAAGCTTGGGTCAGCATTACTTTACATTGATGTCAGGTTGGTAGCAGTAAGTAGTTATTTCAGGCTGTTATTCTGCTCACAAAAGCGTGTATGTTACAGTTTGGATCACAACATTCATGTATGCTTTTCATTTCTGCTTAGAATAATTTACAACCAGAAGAAACCAGCCACTCTCCTGATCCCAGAGCCAGTCCGCGCTTGTCTAGAGCGAGCATCTTCCTCACTCAAATACTGCAGGTAATAAAGTTCAAACAAAACCTCCAGTTGTCGCGATGTCGAAAGTTGTTCAGCAGCGGGGAAACTTAAGACAATGAATCAAGATTGGTCCTAATAAATTCTTGATTGCAGCTTCGTTTTCCATAAAACCGATGTGCAGCTGCCTCCACATCTCAGTAAGTTGGGCCTTTTTTTCTATGTCTGCTTTGATTTCCAGTTCGTGAGCAGGGTGGACATCAAGTACAAGCGAATGAACAGCAATGAGCGTGTGAGGATCATCAACTCAGGCAGCACAACACTACCCAGGCAAGGCTTTGAGGTGCTTCGACCCGAAGGTGAGCACAAAGCCTTGCAGTTGGTTGGTTGGGGGGAGAGACAAAACAAAGACGGTGCACATGTGCTAACTATGGAAAATTCACAAGCTGAAGCATTTGAAGTGGCTGTCGAAAGCGCAGAAAGTGAAAGCAGCGGAATGATTCAAAGTGGTAAAGAGCTGCCAAAGGGCGCTTAGGTGCCATTTCCCATGCAAGCACTTTGGTGAAGCTAAAGTACGAAAAAAAAAAGCTGAAAGGAGTTGAGGATTGGGGACACTGTGAGCACCGAGAGCAACTGATGTAAACTGCATCTAAAAAGCAAAAGCTGTGGAAAGTTGTTATGATGGTTTTTGTTGTCAAAAAGCTCAGAGGACTTAAAAAGGGGTGTGAAGTGTCAGTTGTATGAGAAGCCTTGACAGAAGCTGAAGGAGTCATTGGAAGAGTAAGATGAAAGTGTGTGAAATGTCACTCGATGTAAACACAGACGGGTGTGAGGTGGAAACAGTTGGAAGTTGTGCTCAAGTGTAAGACTGGAAAGTGCTTGAACTGTGTGCTTGGAGAGTATAGTGCTCTGCATGACATGTGTGAGCTAAAGCAGCAATGTAAAAAACCCCAGTTTTTAAAATCATATAGCGAGGTGTGAAAAGGGCATGAAACTAAAACTGCTATAACAGCAACACTATAAAAAGTATGATAAAGCGGAATTAACTGTTTAGATGAGACCATGAATGAAAGGTTTTAATAGAACATGGGGGTGTGACTGGAAATGTTGCTGAACAAGATTAATGTTAATTTAAAAAAAAAATACTGAAGGTGGACAACACAGGAATATTACGCACGAACTTGCAGTGGTTAGCTTCTTTTCTTTTCTTTTCTTTTAACTGCACCGAGCCCTTCTTTTCTGGCTGCTTTTCCTTTTTTGCTCCGTTGCTCAAATTCAGACTTTAGATATTCGTTTGCTGAAATTATTTTTGGAAGCGCTTCACTTTCTCTTCTCAAGCTGAGTCATAATTGTGCTATACCTCTCGTTGCATGCTTGCGCCTGTTGGTGCAAACAGATGCCGCTGATGGAGACGGTGAGCTGAGCAGGAGCTTGAGCCTGATTCCATACAGTCCCGTCACCCTCCAGCGGACCCAGAGAAGAAGACCGGTCCTATTCACGCCTGCTGCTCTCGCCAAAACCATTATCCAGAAAATACTTAACATGGGGGGAGCCATGGACTTTAATATCTGCAAACCAGGTCAGTGTATGATAGAATCTTTCCTCCTCATTGAGATAAGAAGTACATAAACTAAAGAGGTGTTGGTGAGAGCAGAGGAAGCAACCATTGAGATGTAGGTCAGGTATTGTACTGTTTGTAAATGTTAAGGAGTATAACCAGAGAGACAGCAGAGGCAGGATTTAAGATGACCCAGATGATAGCTGGAATGACGATGCACAATGATGACACAGATAGTTTAGTTGCGACACTTCAATTGACCCACTGTAATGTGAAAATGTTGCTGGCACCGTCAGATTTTTAGAGAATTAACACTCCGGTCACATGACAAACCGACTGGTCCCAGTGGACCGGGGGCACGACAAGTTGCCGGTGTAAAAAATGTTGAACATCTGGCGAACTCAAGAGACTGCTTGAAGTCTCAATTACGTCGACATTCCCCACAGCGAAAACCGCAAAGGTTTCTGTTCCTTGTGCTAAATGTCCTGTGGCGACTGTTAACAAATGAACAGTTTCATCTCCATGCCCTTAGAGCCACAATTTCACAAGACAAGAAATAGACTTGACATCTTTTCTTTTTCTGTTTCCTTTACATTCTGCTGAGTAGACAGCTTGACCAAGGAGGAGTTTCATCTAAAACAGAACGTGGAGCCCTTCATTCACTACAAAGAGAAACAAGCCACTTTTGAATGTATCACCAGAGAAAACATAGAGGCTGTCGCTGCAAAAGTGAGTTTTTATTGTGTGTGTGTGTGAAAATGCAATATCTTCTAATGTGTTTACTCCTTTATAAACATTAAGGGGACACTTTAGTCGAAGGAGAGTGCGTAAGACTGACATGACTCCCGTCGTGAGGATGAAGGAGTCTTTATTGTGGCCATGTCATTCGCATGTAATTATTCAGATTCTTTGTAAAGTTAACAATGATTGAGACAACTTGACATTAAAAGACATACAACAAATGTAACCTGTGATAAACCTTCCATAATCACAACATAGCAGCCCTACTTATCGCACACTTAGTAACTATAAGGCTTTATTTGTTAACGCTACACTAAATTGCCATTATTTTATACTGCGCATGATGAGACTGCAACAAAAGAGCCTTAATTGTGGTATCATCCTAACCCCAATCATAAAACTCACCCCTACTCCTCACCCTTTAAAAAACAGCTGTAAAAATGTAGTGAATATGCTATAGTAATGTAGCTGTCTATAGAAGTACAGTGGAAATGCTGATGAATGTATTAACAGAAAGATATATATTTTTTGGAAATATTCTTTTCTTTAGCAAGCACACATATTTACAGGAATTCTAAAGTTAAGTTTAAATAACTAATTTATAAATATTTTGTTTGTTATTTTAGTTATTTTGTGTTTAGTGCTGCAATGGTTAGCACTGTTAACTCAAAGTAAGAAGGGCCTGGGTGGTTGGAGCTGTGTGGACTTTGCATGCTGGGTACTCGAGATTCTAAACTGGCTATAGGCATGAATGACTGTCTTCTGGCTCTCTGTGCTAGCTCAGTGACAAACTGGCAACCAGCCCAGGGTGTACCTATGGCTGTCTTAGGATTTAACTAACCGTCCAACCAAGCATTTTTACTTCATCATAGCTGTTAAAATATTACCAAAAGTCCCGTGACTTTGCAATGTAAGAGGCAGAAAGATTCCAACAACATGGATATACTGTCATAATATGAAAAATAAAAAAAAAAATGAATTGAGAACACGAGAGCCGCATTTTACACTAATAAACTGTTTATAGAGATTACAGGAGTAAACTAAAATAATAGTATAATGGTAACCAAACACCTTACAATATTGTACCACGTATGTTTTATTCCATATAGCACTATTACATACTTATTTAAAAACTTATTTAAAAACAAAGCAATAGTTCAGTTCAGTTTCAGTTTAAGATAAAAGAAGTCATAAATAAGGTTAAAAAAGTAATGAATAAATAATAATAAGTATTCACACATGTACATGGGATGGGAGGTGTGCGATATGCAGCATGTTGCACATGAGGAAACTGAAAACTGTAAGCAGCAGTTGGGTGTTGCAGTAGAGGCGCAGCCATATCAACATGTATCATCTGCCTGAAAAGACTGCTGTAAAAAACCAGTTAAAAGCTGCTAAATCCAGTTTCTAGATCCAGTTTGCTTAAAACACAGACACACAATAAATAAATATGCACAATAGGGAAACATTAAAACGTAGCGTTGTTTACACGATGTAAAGTGTAGTTGTTCAGTGCACGTCTCGGTCTTTTTTCTTTTTTTAAAAATAGGAAGTCAACTGCTCTAAAAATGAAATCATTGTTTATCAGTCCTATTCATACCTTTGGAAATAAAGTGGGCCAGTTAAGTGATACTCCCCCTTCTGCCATTGTAAAGAAATTGAACTGCACATTTAATCCCTCATATGTTAAAAAGAGAAAAAGAAGTGGCGTTTCAACAGGATGTCTCAGTTTTTCTGCCTGATAAATAGATGCTGCTGTATTAAAATAAAGAAATCTGTCAGCACGAATCTTAATCTTGAGCTTCAATTGGGAGAAAGAAATTTGTAAAATTACTTTAAAAGTTCTGGTAGCTCATCACCCAGACTTACCTGTAACCATAAAGCAAAAAAAAACCCCAAAAACAAAAAAACCCCAAAACAATAAAACCCAAGTTTTGATGGTAGGCAGTGAAACAACAGGATTTTACTGTTAGTTAATTATTTATCTCTTACTTAATTACTTAGGTGTAGTATGAATAGCCATGGAGGAGGTCTTTATCATTAGGAAAAGCTGTAAAACTTATAGGAATACAGTTAAAAATTAAAAGTCTCCTTCACATATTCCAAAGCTATCCTCGGCACAGGTATCCGAATTAATATCTGTGCCGAGTAGACTGATGTGACTATTATTAGTCAGTGTGCGGAAATGTGTGTAAAGCAACAAGCCTGGCTCTGCTAGAGGGTACAAAACCCAACTGTTAGATTTGTAAAGCTTCCTGACTGACAAGATATTTGTGTTTTGATTAATCTATATAAAATATATATATATATAAAAAAAGGATTCTAGCCAAGTATTGGCTTGTCTTATTTCTGTGATGATCCCACAGTAATGACAGTTGAATCAGTGGTGCAATTTCCCAGGCGAACATGCAAATTCAGACTGGCTGTAGTCCCAGAAGTGCTAGTTTGTCTACACCTGTGCTTCATATGCTGTGCACGTGAAGCACGGAAACACCTGTAATACTAGAAGCAGGAGAGCTAAACTGGAAAAAGTGTGTCCAGTGGAAATGGGGTGCAAGCTTTTCAATCACAATGCTTCTGAGGGAAGTGTGAGTCAGAAAGCAGGCCTGTAGGAAGCTAGTGCCCTCTGAATGAGCTGTCACTGGCTGTGGCTAATTAAAAAATAGACATTATCTAAAGGCTAACCACAAGACACACATTTAGGTTTGATGAGTCTGTGGTAGGCCTACCTCAGCTGAGAGTGTCTTGCAGTTAAAGGCCGAAACACAGTGGTGTCAAGATGTTAAGCCTTCAAGACCAACCTCATTTAATTTATTCGTAGTGCAGAAAAATTAAATGAGGTTGTAAGACCAAGTCTTTATCTAACTCAGCAAAAGAATGAATAGATATATATGTGAAAGCAGTTAACTTTAAAGTCTTTTAACGAGACTTCCTTTTTCATATATGTACGTAGTAGATCTGTATTTGTCTGTAAAGGCTGTTTTTTCCACCCGTCACCAGGGCAAACACTGCCTGCTGGAGGCTGAGCTGAGCTGCGTCAAGGACCTTCTGCGGAGAGAAATCTACCCAATCATCATCTACGTCAAGATCTGTGAAAAAAATGTCAAGAAATTAAGGTAGACTTAACAAAGCTTTTTTAATCTCGCATGTTTACCCTGTGACTCAAACCACACAGCTGTGAACGACAATTCTTTTTTTCCAAGAACAAAAAAAAGAAAAGAAAAAACAGTCCCTGATATTTTGATATTTTGACACCAGATAGGAGTTGGCGTTGAGCCGAGGATGTCAGTTTAATGTTGTTGTTGCTCTTGAACCTTTAATAGTAGCTGGCTGGAATTACCTTTCTTTTTTTGTGTGTCCTGCCCACAAAGGTTAAACAAGATCTAGATCCTTACTCAAAATATCTGTCTGCGTGATCCCCTTAATTGTTGGTTACGTGATTTTAAATGAAGCCAGATGTTTGACGTGTGTTATGGTGGATTGTGTCTTTAAATAGCAGTCCAGCTCATGAACCCATTACCGTCAGCCTTATCTTTCTGAGAAAAAGCATGCAGACCGCTGTTGCAGACTGTCTACAGGATCTCATCAGAAACACTGGGTTCTAAACCACACTCACCACCTCATCGCTGCTTCCTTCCTGTTTCCTCTCCACACAGGAAGTTGCCTCTGCGTGTGGAGTCAGAGGAAGACTTTGTGAAGCTGTGTCGCGCAAAAGAGAAGGAGCTGGAGGGCATCCCATGTCTGTATGCCACCCTGGAGCCGGAGGCCTGGGCAGGGATGGAGGACCTCATCAGGGTGATCAAAGACCGAATACTGGATGAGCAGAAGAAAACCATCTGGGTGGAGCAGGACCTGCTGTAGACAAACACAGATACACACAGTAGGCTGTACACATGGAGTTAAACACAGTATAACACGAAAAGCCTTCTATATCATGCTTTCCTGCGTTTATATTTATGGTGAATCTTAAAAATGTCAGTGTGGAAATTGTTAAATAAATAAATGCATTATATATTTTGTAAATATGTCTTTTATTTAGAAAAATAAACAGAGTGAAAACATGAAAAAGAATCCTTTCTTTGCTTTGAATTGAATGTTACAAAAAAGATTAAAAAAAAACCCGAAACTGAGCTGTACTTTCAACAAGAGTCAGAGCAGACCTACATGAGATTGTGCTGCCCTCTTGTGACTAATATTGGTAATATTGGCCACATTGTGAATACTCGAGCTTCAAATGGAAACGTTTTAAAGGACCAGTTGATATATATTTTTTTAATACTAAATGTGAATTAAACCAGTTACTGGGAACCTTTTTTCCCCACTTATGGCTCCTTTATAGTGTCAACAAAACCAGATAAAGGTTACGTTTCCTTTACTTAGATGGTGTCATTTTGCTGTGTTGCTATTTCTTTCTCGCTCTTATTTTCTACCCGGATGATTATCACCCTCAGAGGAATATGTTCATTTTCGTTTTTGTTTGTTTGTTTGTTGAGCCACTTAATGCTGACCTATGAATCATTCAAGCAATCAAGGGATGAACCAATGTTGTGTCTGCACATAACAGACAGCCCGGTAAAGAATTAGTTTTAAATTGTGTGTTTAGGCACTTTGTTACATGCTGATTCCCAAAGAGCTGGTAGGAGAAAACTTTGCATATCTTTGTGTAACCCAGCTGGAGAAGCGGGTTAAAATAAGATGAGCTTTATAAGGTAATTGTTTAGTTTCAGAATCATTCTTTTATTTGTTTTATTTTATTGTCACAAGAAGTGATAATGTGAAAAAATGTTTTATTTCCACACTTCTGCTGTGCCTAGCAGGAGCTTTATTTTGAAGTTTTCACAGGAAGTTGTGTGTTTACATGCCGTATTATTACCTGCCATTCGAGGAAAAAGAAAAAGCCGACGCTATCTTTATCAGCAGCAGAAACTACCGTGGTTACGGAAGCAAGGCTTCATAAAAGTTGTTAAAAAGTGTTCCGAAGTTATTGCCTAACATTTCAATAGTGAAGTGAATGTTAGACAGAGCTGCCGAAATCAGCAGAGGTGGCGGCTAAGTTAATAGTGTTCCACGTGTCTC
>VVHJ01032026.1:0-11605 GCA_015107715.1 Tylochromis polylepis
AATAAAAAAAGACAGCAAAAAAAAAAAAAAAAAAAAAAAAAAAAAAAAAAAAAAAAAAAAAAAAAAACGCGCAATTTTTTGGTAATTGTTTCCATGTCATGCAATTATAAGATACAGATGCTGCATTCATGCAATCCATCTGCATCTCCCATTTCCAACTTCTCCATTTTCTCTTCAGTGACTGCAGTGCTCTTCTAAAGCAAAAGCAAAGAACAAAGGAAGGATGTTTCCAGTTTAAATCCACACATGTATTTCGTTGGTGTGAAATAACTGTACTGAAAATACTTTTCAACCTCTGCTTGGTTCAGTTTACAACAGCAGTTAAAACCAAAGAAGTGCTTTTTAGGTAGAAGTCTTTATCACCCGAGCTGAAATTAGAGCTGCAAGGCACTTGAGAATAAGCTGCTTCCCAGACTGCACACAGCTCACACAGCGGCGTGCTGCAGACGCAGGTGTCCACTTTGGAATGTGTAGTTCAGCAGGGGAGGTGCGATTACAGGACGATTAACACCAGATGAGCGTGCCTGAAACATGTGACGCTGTACAAAAATGCACAAAAGCGGTGAAATAGCCGAGGTGCAGTCCACAGAACTGTAACAGTGATTTGGGTGTTTGCTCGCTTCAGTTTCAGCCTTTCGTGTATTCACCATCACATGCACACCGTATCAATACCAGGTATTAGTTGCATTTTTACAGTGTTTTAGCTGGTTTTAATTTTACATTTGTTACATATTTATTGTGTCCAAAAGGTGCGCACCTGCTCCACACACAGCACTGATGATAGATGGCAACTCAGTGGGATCAACAGATATTTCTGTTGTTTCACATTAATTTTCTTCAATTATGAAAACTTGAAAAACTTTTTTATTAAGATTTCTTGAGCCTATCCCATCCATCACTGGAAGACAGGCAGGTATACCCTGGACTGGTTGCCAGCCAGACAACACAGAAAACCACTAGGACCGGAGCTTTCCAAGAGAGCCTACACCCACCTGAAGGTCCCCAGCCAACCAGAAGTTCAAACTGGGGACTTTCATATTGTGATGCAACAATCTTTTTACACTCCCGGCCAAAAGTTTAGGCAGTAGCAGAAATTTTGTGCTTCTCACAGTTTGCCGCTCCAGTTTTTATTGAAGTTTGAAGTTGCTGGGCATCGACTCCTGGTCCAAATCCTGACTCCTGCCTGCTTGCCCACTCACTTTGTAAGGATTGACCATATTAAAAAAAACCAAACCAAAACAAAACAAAAACCCATCCTTAGCTCATCCAGCCGCAATTTGGTGATGATCTGTGCATTTTCACTATGTCACAAAGCAAAAGTGACGTCAACAGAAATGGATCGCCATCCATCAGGATTTGGCCCAGAAGCTGACACCCAGCAAACCACAGAAAACAGCAGAAGTTATGAAGACTGGGCAGATCTGCAAATATTCACTCTTTGCATAAATTTACCAGCAAGTCTTCAAAGCGCATCACAGAAATAACCTAAATGAAACTAAATTTGTACCACTGCCAAACTTTTGGCCACAATCGTTCTTCATTAAGTTTCACGTCATGTTTTCGCACTTTTGTATCCCACCTGCAGAGGACCTAAGCAGCAGAGCATGAACCTTAAATTTAGGACACTGTGCCATTATAGTTCATTGCATTGCTGCATTTTACTTTTATGAATTTTTCTTCTGTCCAAAAAGGCAGTATAAAAATGTGACATCTCCAGCTTTTTGAAATAGTTTAACGTGACGCGTTTACATCTCTGTTACACTTCTTATCCTTCCGAACGATGGGCGTTTAACTGTGTGATGGTGACACACGGTAGGCACAAACTGAGCCTTGGAATAAAGGCGGAAAATAAAATATAAATCACAGACACCAGCAGAACATATACACTGAAACATCAGCTGTGCACAGAGTTTCTGTAACAGCGAGTGGCAAAGGTAAACCAGAGTTCACTCTGTGTGTGTGTGTGTGTGTGTGTGGGGGGCCTGGATCCATGCACCACGCTTTCTGCACAACAAGCGACACAAAAAGTGTCTGAAACTGACGACGCAACAAAGAGTTGAGAGTTTTGATCGGTGATGATGTCACTTCCTGCTTTCCCAGTCTTACAGCTCAGTGTCTTTATATTTCTGGGGGTTGTAATATCCTCTCTTGGTCTGGTCGGCCAGCTGGCGGCGGTAGTCGGCCTCGTCGTCCTCGTGTCCTCTCGACTCAGAGTACGGTGGCCTGGAGGGAGTCTGAGGCTCGGGGATGGAGCTTGAACTGGACACGCACACACACACGCACACACACACACGCACACACACACACACACACACCACGGGTCATAAACTTGCATCTTCATAAAAATAGAACATTTTTTATGATGTCAGAGATGAGGCTCTGCTCTCACCCTATTGGCTGAGGACGGCTGAGGTTGGGTTTTGGCAGCTTCACTGGGACGGCGTAGAGATCTGGATGCTTCTGGGCAATTTCCAACTGCATAAAGAGAGGAACAGACCCAGATATGTCAGATCTAATACACAAAAAATAAAGAACAGAAAAAAAAAAAAAAAATCCTACTCTACCCAGACAGGCTGCAAGTGCATCTTTCTTTACTTGAAGGATTTGTAGTTCTACCTTAAAACAACACGGTTAAACCCCTGTGAACATTAAACCAGGTGTCTCTTCCTCCCATCTGGAGTGCCGCTTTTTTAGAGTAAAGAGTTGGAGGACAGACGCTGCAGTCCAAAGTCCAACTACTGTGAGGGGTACTGTAATCATTTTAATACATCTTACTAGTCAGAATCTACCTTGCCTTGATTTACAATATAGAAATTGATGTTGAAACATGCAAATATCAAAGGAAATACAGTAAACAAGAGCTTGTACAATACTAACAAGCTTGGAAGTGAATATTTCCACTGAGACTATTATCGATGAAGCTTCAGTGAACAGTAGGCTGATCAAGTGAAAGATCAGATGCATCTCTCAGGTCCTGTTTCAGATCTTTGCTGGATTTTTTTCCTATTTCTTAACAAAATGTCTTTACTTGACAGATGGCGTTTCACTCAGTTTCCTCATTTAGTTTTTAGCTCATCCTGACCAGTGGCAGGATTTTAGGAATCATCTTGTTGGTGCAAAAATATTATTTGATGCCTGTCAAACTGTTATCTCTGGCATTATTTTTGTAAATTCAACCCAAGAAACAGGAACAAAGTGCCTATAGGTACAATTAAAAACTTGTTCTTTGCAAAGATTGCCAAGTTGTACATGGATGGTACAATGGACTGGTTCTTATATAGAGACTTTCTACTCGAGTAATCAAAGCAAGTCGGGGTTCAGTTTCTTCTGGAGAAGCCAGCCATCGAACTAGCAACATTGGAATTAGTAGACGTGCTCCATCTCCTGAGCCACAGCCTCGTATGTCTTAAGTGTAGACACAAATGATGATTCATAGGTCAGAGTTAAGTGGATCAACAAAAAACAAAAAAACAAAACAAAAAACAAAGAAAAAAGTTTCAAAACAGCAAGATGGTGACAGACAAAATACTCAAGGCTTTAAAATGAGTCCACCAACCAGTTTATATTGGACACAGCCATCTTTATGTTTACTTCATGGATCTGACTGAACATCAGAAAATGCTTTTTTGGACAATGGACTTAGATATGGGAATGTCAAGATTGTTTTAGGACAGACGGGGAAGTAAGACGAACTTTGAATGCAGCTTTCTACAAATCTGACAGGATTCAACTCCCAAAAGTCAAGTGAAAGCTCCCTGCTGTGTCTGTTCCAGCTCTGAAGTGTGTACTGTGAAGAAAGACAGCATTACTGACTCGAGCGTTTTCTGCCTCCTGTAGCTCCAGGATCCTCTGAGCTCTTGCCAGATGGTCCATCTTTTCAAATGCTTTAATCTGGAAGAAAATAAAAGTGAAACTTCAATTTTTGATTCAAACAAACAAACAAAACAAAAAAAACCCAGCATAGATACCACACGTCCACTCACATGGTGTAACTCACAAGGAAGTGATTGTCAGATGAAACATTTACAGACAAGAGTGTCTGTAAATATGTAAATACATAATGAGATCAATTAATGGGAACATTTGTGATGTATGATGAGCTGTTGTGGATTTTAAGGGAGGGTTGGAAACACGTGTTGGTAAATGTGTAGTTACCTGGTCACCCATTTTCTATTTCACAATAGACGCAGAGAAAGTTTAAAAAAAAAAAAGGAGAAGGGAATAAGTGTGATATAATAACGGAGTGAAATCTTCTAAAACAAGGGAAGAAAGAAATCTGTATGCAGGATGAGTCAGAAAAACTTGACATAAAAAAGTCTCACTTTTTGCCCGAGATAGCCGCCTTGTTGGTATAAAATAAAAATTAATTAATTAATTAAAATCAATAAATGAATCTAACCTTGCCCAGGAAGGATTTGTTGGCAGGGTCCTCCTCTTCCTCGTCTTTCCCCGGGCTCTGATCTTCTGACGACTGGTTCACTGGTTGACGGGCGATCGTGGGCTTCACAGGCTTCACGGGAGGTGGAGGCGGCTTGTTTCCGCCCGCTGCGTCACTGCTGATGGTGCTGCTGGAGTGGGACTCGTAGCTCCGCGTGGAGTCTGTTCGAGTCTGAGCACGAACCTGAAACAAAAAACAAGAGCCATTTGTGATAGTTTGCTCAACTACTGGATGTGGTTTGCTGTTTTCAGGGAGAGCCACTTCCAAATATAAGGCAGGCAGTAGTTTTGAACGTCTTTATCGGCTTATTGTGAGAAAGTTTATTTCAGTCAGAGCCACTTTAGGCAACGAAAGGTGTTTTTCCCTCATCTTCAGTCCCTTATATTTGCAGGTACAGCTCTCTTCTTCGGCCTCCCTGCACTTTTATGTGCATATGTGGAAAGCCACATCAATTAGAGAAGGAGTACAGGGTGCAGGTGGGTTGCAAAGTGGCTTGCAGAGGAAGTACCAGATGAAGTAATTTAAATAGTTCCTCCTATACTGGATGTATTCTAAATTGATGTATAGAAGGGCAATCTAGATTCTAATCTAGATTAGAGTTTTTGTTATTTATCAAGAAAAAGCTCTGAAAATGGACATAGGCACTAAATGAAGTCCAAAGAAGACAGTTCTACCCTCAGACATTTCCAGCTTGGTTTGAAGCGGTTCTGATGGTACAGAAACTTTAGACTTTGAGTCTTGCCAAGAACCGAAAGGTCTAAAGTCTTTTAATTGAAATGCAGCTTGAGAGAAATAATTACAGACCAGAAGAAAGTGAGAGTGATGTCTGACGGGAGAGAAACGGGGGAGGTTCTCACCTTTGGGGGTTCAGGGACGAAAGAAGGGGGAGGGCTTGGCTCTCTGCTCACCTCTCTTCTCATACGTGCACGGGGTTCAGGGTGAGGCCTCTACACAAACACACGGCACACAGAAGGGTCACAGGGGTTGGATTAGACATTTTAACAGTGATTATGATGAGTTAACAATGGTGGGGAAAAGAAGGGTATCAGAGTGTCTGATTAATTAAACACGTCCACCTCGTCGGGCAGTACGGGTTCTGATGATCGACTGATGGCCGACACGGGTTGGGGTTCGTCTAACGTCTCGTCCAGCTCGTTGTCAGTGTACGCCCCGCCCTCGTCCGCTGTGTCATCGTAGTCGCTGGTCATCCGGCTGTCCATGCTGAGGTAGTCACTCATTGCTGACAGGTAGGACATGCGGTCGTCTTGGAGATCCAGGTCCTCCTCCGAACCTTCCACCTGAGGAGAGGAAGTAACAGCAAAGGGAAGGGGCATAAGAAACAGTCAAATTCACACAAACACACATGTGGTCTGCAGAAGTTGAATGATACTCACCTTGCCCTCGCACACCCACACAGCTTTGTCCTGCTGCTCCCGAACTGAATCTTTCACACTGCCATACCACGCGTCGTTGGCCGAGTTCAAGTCAATGGTGTCTAACAGTGGACAAAAAAAATGATACTTTTTTTTTTTAAAGAAAAAATATATGAAAAAAAAGTATTGCATAATATTTAGTACTGTCAAAGTTAAAGACAATAACATGTCAACGCAAATTCCTTTTAACACCTCTATGTTTTTTGAAGCGCGATTAACATGTGTGGGGTCTGTGACCTTTGGCATGGCCCCGTAGATCAGGTTGTCTGGACGCGGTTTCATCAGTTACATTGTGGATGGTGAGCAGAAATGGAGAAAAAAGCGTATTTTGGCGTATATTTTATGAGAATGCAGTATTTTTTGGGGGGGGTTCTTTAGTAGTTGTCATTATTTGGATTGTTACAATAATAATAAAACATAAATGTGAATAAAGCAAGTATATTTTTTCCACCCCTATACTGGTAAGAATATTAGAAACATGAAAACCATCTTGTTAAGGTACAGTTACAGCTGATTAAAAAAAATCTGTGATTAATCACAAGTTAACTACGGACAACCATGCAATAAATCACATCGTAAAACTCACCTGTGAAAAGGTGCGAACAGCTCTTTTTCAGCCTGACGGCCTGCTCGTACAGTTTGCGCGCGCTGCGGTTGGATCCAGGTATGAGGCGGTTCCTCATGGTCTTCACACCTTGTTTGCTGTCAGGGTTCAGGAAAAGGACAATGGGGTACCACTGGGTGTAGTTCAGGGTGTCCACAGCTTTGGGAGTCACGTCCAGCAGAGCATGACGGTCCTGCATGGGAATAATAATAATTTAAAAAAAAAAGAAAAGAAAAAAAAAAGGAAGGAGGTGGTTAGATGTTGGATGATGTAATAATAACTGCAGAAATCTCTGTTTGTCACTCTCGACAGCTGTTCATCTGAGCCACTCAAACTCTGCACGTGAATTTGGGCTGACATTTCTATATCTAGAAATATATATGCAAAAAACACTATTTCTTTGTGGTTTGTTGTCACTTTTAGCAATTTATTTGGTTACAATGAACTTTATACATACATTTATTAATATCTGGAATATAAAGGTTGTATGATGTAAAGTTGAAATGCTCCACAAAATGGCACTAAAGCATGTAAAGATGAGCTCTGTGACAACTTGTTTTATTATCTTTTATAAAAAAAGATAATTTAGTCTAAAATTTAAACTGGTTCCCACAAACATGGCAACACAAGTTATTATTTACCTCTTTCTTGTTACTTTTGGATCCTCCCTTATTCACAAGCTACAGCGGGTAGCTCCGTATTTTGTTTTGGCAGATTTTTATGCTTCTGATGCAACAAATCCCTTTGGAGTTTTGACACAACTCCAAAAGGATCTGTGTATCCACCCAAAATTACCCTGGGGATCTTTGGCTTGTTAGCTGAATGTGTAAACCACTACAATTATGGATCCTCTATTATTTATCTCTTCTTTAACGGCGTTTAGCGAACATAAAAATTGTAATGACAAAAAAAAACAGGTGTTGCGCACTCCCAGAACAGGTACAGCACTAGTTTTCATACAGTGTCATTATCTCCTTATGATTATACCATACCTGTTCAATGATTTGCCGGATAGAGTTCAATCTCACCACCCCCGAGGACTTCTCACTTCCTGCATCCTTGGGCTCAGTTTCTAAAAGAAGAGATAAAAAACAATCACAAACAAGAACAGTGTAAAGAAAATCTACAGAACTACTACTTTTGTTAGTACTAATGTTTATTTGCAGGCAGTCGGGATACTTACTGGCAATGACAAACTGATCAGGAAGTTCAGTGGCCAGTTTTTCATTAACTACATCAGAAATGGGCCCAAATATCACCACCGGTCTCCTGAAACCAGCTAAATAAAACAAATATAATTAATTCAGAAGTTCTGGTTCTCCACAAAATGCCTCCGGTGAAACTGCAGGGTTTCTGGTTACCTTCACGTAATACCACTCTCTCATATGCAGGGAAGCGTGTAACCGGAACGTTGCCCTGGTCCTCTCGACTCTTGCGCAAGTCTTTCTTCTTTGCTGCTCTTTGGCCCCTCATCCTCCAGAAGTCTCCTCTGTCATTGCCCGATGCAGCCCGTGCGGCATTCTGGACGTTAGCCATTTGCTCTGCTCTGATTTAGAAAACAAGAACACACACACACACACACACACACACTTATTTATTTATTTTATTTTTAATTTAAAAACAACAACAAAAAACATAGCCATCACGTCTACAAGTTAATTTTTCTGATGGCCAGCAGGGGGCAGAAAGGCTTTCTGCACAAAGAAGATCATCATCGAGTACCTGCTCTTGTTGGGGATGATTCCCTTTTCTAACAGCTGGTTGTTTTTGTCGCTACGAATTGCCAGCCAGTTGCCGAGCTTGCCATCATAGAGTGTGTCCGTCACTTTGAAGATCTCCCCCCTGGAGAAAGGAAGGCTCTGCGGGGCCTCCTTCTCATATTCAAAGTGGGTTCTAATGAAAAAGGAGTCGCCTCTGCCAGATGCTAAAACATCTTTATAAACTGGCAAAAACAGAAGAAAGCAGAAGTTTAAAACAACAACAACAACAACAATAAAAACACCATTATTTGGCGTCCCACATGGCTCAACTATGGGCCTCCCGTTTTTCTCATTCATCCATTATCACAAAATAAATAAATTACAGGAAATTGAAAAGCAAGTAAGCAAACGTGTCCCCTGCCATTAAAACTCGGAATAACAGAGACATCCAGTCTTTTAGATCTTCAAACAAGTGTCCTAAAACAATGTCCAAAAGCTCGGTCTGACTCCCCCCTGAGAGCTTACTGGCTCTTCATACAAGACTACTAAGACTTTTATCATATTCTGTGCACGTCTGTGTGATATACTTTAACACAGGAAGGTTTTGGCGTTAGCATGAAGGTTTGTACTGTATGTGCAGCTGTTATTTATCCAGTCCAGTACCTTCAGGCTTGCTCTGCGCAAGAATGGTAACTTCCTCTCCTTTAGGAATCTCCAGGAGGTACAGAACAGCATCTTCACGCACCATGCCTCTGAAGTCTCTGTTGTTCACCTGAAGCACGCAATAGGAAATAAAATTAGAAATTTGGCCTGATATACGTCTCTAAGACGAAGCTTCTGTCTTTTTTCTCCATGCTAACTTCAGACACAGCACTCTTGTGTGTGCAGGGTTTGAAGGTGGAACTAAAATGTGCCTTACCCTCATGATCTGATCTCCTGTCCGGAGACCCTCCTGCTCCGCTGCACTGTCCTCCTGAACACCGGCAATAAAGATGCCGACATCATTTCCTCCCGCCAGCCGCAGACCCACACTGTCACCTTTCTGGAAACGCACCATCACCGTGTTCGGCCTGCATTATGGAAACAACAGTTTACAAAGAGAGAAATTTAAATAAATAGACTCTGGTTGGGAGCATTGTATCTCTTTGAAACCTGACATTTCATTGCAGATGGAGACAACCAAGCTGGCTTCTTGTTTTTGAGTAAATTTGAGTTTGAGCAACTCAATTAAAGAAAAAGATCCAAATACTGACCCGTATACTTCCAGGTCTTCTGTGCTCGGCTTCAGTGGCACTTTAGTAGGAGCGTGAACCTTTGGGGCGACACTGGCAGCTGGTACTGCAGAAACAGAATCATTTATAGTCACAGTATTCAATTCAACTGTCTGATCTGACGGGTGTTTATTAAAAAAAAGAAAGAAAAAAGTCTTGTATATTCTGAGTGGAAACATGTTTACCCGGCGACATCTCGGAGCGTGGCTCCTCCCTCTCTGCCTGCAAAGGAGCCTTATCTTCACCATCTCTGTCAGCACCTCTGAATGGGGTTGGCATGGCACCCATTTTTGCCAGCCTGCTAGGTGGGTCCTCTCTGGTAATATCCCAAATTTTTGAAAGTTTAAAACAAGCATTTTACACATTTAAAGGGTTGATAAAATTGGGATTCCCTTTTTCCTGTTTGGTTTAATAACACTGGCTTTTCCGATATTTGATGTGATGACTGCCTGAGCTTCGTGAAGCAGTAAATGAGCATAATCCTACATTATCCTGATTTGTTTCTGGTGTATTTAATGCATTCAGTGGCTATGCCTGACCAAAGCAGAGCTCAATGCTTTTGTGGTATCTAGAATTAAGAAAAGCACAAAACAAAGCTTTGTTTAATGAATTTACCCAACTCTTACAATCATTTTCAGATGTTTTCTGGGGGGGGTTTTGTTTTGTTTTTAGAGCAGGCAGATTTAGTTGTGAGGAATAACGTAAATAAATCTTTCCTATGAATGAAGATGACACATGTGAGGTCACAAGCAGTCGCCAAAACAACACAGACCCAGCTCTTCAAGGCTTAAACTTTGTGTGTTTGCTTTTTCTCAGACTCAGACAAACATTTGAAATGATCTGTATAAAAATCCAGTTTATTTGGAAAGCTTTGGAAGTGGTGTGTATTGCAAATTAGCATGACCCGTGGAGCCACAAAAACTTCTAACTCAGTCAGGACCATGAAAGTAAAAGAATAACTTTATTTCTGCAGTAAGATTTGGGAGTACAGCTCTGTTCTTGGACTTTCCTGTCCTTCAGTGTGCATGTGTGTAGTGGAAATCCTGAGATGGGAAAGCAGCAGTTGCAAGACCAACCAGTCCAGAACAGAGCAGGCATGGATAGCAGATATGACATGAATAAGCATGAAGAGGAGGAGCTCGGGTGGATGGGGGTTGCAGAACAGCTTGCAGATGCAACAACGTCAGCAGGCTAAAGCAAGTTAAACAGGATTCTCTACAAGACTGAAAAACAGGATGTTCAGGAAGATATCGGTTGAACGATCAGTTTATGTGGGCTGGCACTGAGATCAGCTGATATCATAGGAATGTGACTGAGTTCAACTTTGAACTGAATGAACTTCATGCTCGATTTAATGAAAAAAAAAAAGAAACGATAAAACAAAGAAGGTGTTAGGATTCATACTACGCAGACACAAATATCCTTGAAAAGGTCAAAAGGCCAAATAAATAGGTACAGTTTGTGTCCTATTCATAATCTCCCCCATTACCGCCTGAACCAGTCCCAGTGATTGCTGCTCTTCCCTAAGCTGATTCTACCGGAAATCTTTTCCTGTTAAAATTTCCTTCCCGTGATCACCAAGTGCTTGTTCATAGGATATTATCTGATTGTTGCATTCTTTTTCTGTTCTTTCCCCCCCTGTATAAATAAAACTGAAACTGCATTTTGTGATTTCACAGGAAAGCAGATTCCCAGACCTCCCTCTCCCCAGCCACCTCCTCCTGCACTGACTGGAGGACTCCCCAAGGAGTTCCCAAGCAAGCAGAGACACAGTCTCAGCATGTCCCAGGTCTGTCTACTCTGGGGTCTCCTCCCTCCTGATAAGACATGCCCAAAACACCTCAGCTACATGCCATCTGGGTCAGAGCATCGTAGTCAGATTTAGTCTCTGAGCCCTAACCCTGAGGGTGAGGGGAAGCTCATTAAAATTGGCCTTTAATGACAGTGTACCTGGGCTTGTCTCGAAGTCTCTCATTGGAGGAATGGGAGGAGAGGTCAGAGTGGTGGGCCCGTCTCTCATCCTGTGGAGAATAGGAGCGGTACGACTCGATCTCAGAGATATCTGAAACACACAAGGATGATGAAAAATATCACAACCCCTGTGAAGCCACGCAAGAGTCAAGTAGCTATTTGGGGGGGGGGGGGGGGGGAGACAGTCT
>VVHJ01032027.1:0-10135 GCA_015107715.1 Tylochromis polylepis
TTTTTAAGTATATATATATATATATATATATATATATATATATATATATATATATATATATATATTTTCCCCCAAGCATCCCCACTGACCAATCTAAAGAATACCAAGCTCCTTTCTAAATGTAAGTAGCAGTTCTTAGGTCAGTTCTTAAGCTGTAAGTCTAGTTTTACTGCCAAAGCAGTGTTCATTTCATTTCAGACATGATACTAGAACTAGAGACAACTTACAAGAGCCTTGAACTAAGGACTCCATGTACACATATAATCTGTACCTCTACACTGAGATGTTAATTGTATTTTAAAGAAAACACTGAGTAAAATGTAATAACACTGCATTCTTTTTTCAATACCTACAGAAGCTAACAACAGTAATCAGTGAAATATATTAAACACAGTTGAAATGCCACAATGACAAAATAAATCATTCTTTTTTGGTAACTTTTTTTGAACTTTGTTCATTCTGTTCTACTCATTTCCTTTAGATTTTATTTACTTACATTACTTTCATGCAAAGGTGAGGGGTCATTTTCAGCATCAAACAGAATGCAGCTTCGTTGCAGGGGCACTCCCCCTGAGGCAGTGGGCCCTGGATAGGACCAGATCACCACTCGGTCTCCTTAGACTCAGTCTGTGATCGTTGTTGTTGTTTTAGGCACAGTGAGAGATTGTCCCTTTTGCCATAAAAAGAAACCCCCTCAGCTCTAAAAACTGAGACTTTATACATACATTTACCTCTCTTACCAAGGGTGTTTCCAGGATTTTATCTTGATCTTTAAAGGTAAATGTAAATGTTTTGCACAGTGGAAAAAAAGTATTTAGACTATTTACTTACCTAAAAGTTATAATCCTTAAGTAGTTTATAACTGCATATGATTATATAATGTTGTATATATTGCTGGTCAGCTTGATCTAAAGTAATTTAACTTATCTGCAAAATAATTAGCGAATAAAGCTTTAAAATAAGAGGTGCATGGTATAATATTTAAGTTACTACAGTTACATTAAACTTGTGCTTCAGTAAAGCAGTTGAGTAAGTGTTCCTGGTCCTATCCATGTAAGACATGTACCTGAGCCTTACCTGGGTTAGTGACACTCATAAAGTAAAATGTTTTTAATTTAAACATAAAGTTAAAAAAAAAAAGAGGAACTGTCTTGCTATGTCTTGTGTTCTCAGGTGAACATACAAAACACATGGTGACAACTTGTTTGCCTGTGCTTGTGTTCCAGGTATGAACACCATTCTTAAATAATGTTTTGTTGATGGCCAGGACTAATGCTGTCTTTAAAGCTGGTATAAAAATTCTCTAAAGGTGAACAAGTGAGTTGTATGGTGGCCCTGAGCATTCAAATGCACTGCCATTTAATTAAAAACAAACAAACAAACAAAAAAAACAGCAAATACAAAAGTGCAGCAAAAGCACGCCAGGGGCACCACCATGAGGGGCACTGGCCACCCTTTGCTGACACCACCCCCCACCCCAAAGTGACCCCCCTGAGCAAGACAGTCCTATGTTGGTAATAATTTTAATAAATGCAAGCACAGGAGAGAGGAAGACGCCCTACAATGAGCTGAAACATTATTGTTGTTTAAAACTGATTATTATAGATTTCAAAATCTTATTTGGTTTTCATATGTACCCATTTTCAGTGATATCAACTTAATTGGCAGGAAATTAACTAGACATATAATTCTTTTGTTTTGCCATATTTTCCAAGTAACCTATATTTGACAACAGCATAATAAAACTAGAAATTCTGTTTTTGGTGTGCCACCGCAAAATTTTTAGTGGCCCCCATATGGCCACCCCTATGAAAAAAATTCTGGAGGCGCCCCTGAACCATACAAAACACTTCAGTCACTTCAAAACACTTCAGGTTTTAATAAAAATAAATAAATTATGTGTGCCTTAGACTTTGGCCTTTTCAGCCTTTAGTGACCAGTTGAGCGTTCAGATACAGACTCTAATTTGATTTCACTTCATTTCATGCTATCGGTTAAGCCTAAAAGTACTAGTTCAGTGCCGGTTTGCGCTTATTTGGCTGTAAATGAGAAGTAAGCACCTGCCTGGGCGCCTGTGTCACCCCCGGAACCTGAAGGTATTCTATAGATTATAGAAAACCAAGTTCAGAGTCTCCCTTTTATTTACAGTGACGAACACAGGCGACCTATCAAAAAGTGTAAATCTAAAGCTTGTTTAGGATCAAATAGCATCTCTCAACAATGAAACTCAGCTGCAGCATCGTGGGACAGAGCCCTGTCACATAGCCGGTGGGTCTATTTGGAGATGCCTCGAATAAAGGCAACTTTAGGGACCTGATTTGTCGGGTATCATCGTGCATTTGTCTCGGGTTACTTACACTCGTCTCAAAGACACTTCAAGAAGTCTCTTTCCCTCCAGATTTTGGGGAGGGTGAGCGATCCGTGAGCAGGAAGGCAGATGTTTTATTCAGTAGGTAAGCGATAAGAGGGGGGAAGTGTGATTATGATAGCGATCGGCCATGCATCGATAGGCAACCATCCGAGGAACGCGACACCCTGCGGCGCATCGATCGGGCTCCGGTAACCGGAGCCGCCGCCGCAGTTTGTTTTCAAGCAGAGCCACGATCCGGGTGTCAGAGCCGCCAGGCCAGGTGGAGAGGGATAGGGAGGGAAAGAGAAGGAGAGTATCAGCCCCGTAAATACATAAACACTGCCTTCACTCATCTCTTAAGTGAGGAATGACAGTAAGTGCTGGGACACATAGAGCGGCAGCCAAAACAGCGGGGATCAGGTGTATCTGTCTGCTGCATGTAGATTAGGACCTGTTTACAAACATGCTCTACTGTACCTGGGTAAAGTCGTATAGAAATGTTAACCGTGCAACAGTGTACATTAGAACACAGTAAGAGTGCTATAAATGAAAATAAATATAGTATTATAGTATTGTAAAACACAATACTATAAATGAAAATACACTAAAAACATTGTAAATATACAGTAAAAATAAAAAAATTACAGGAACTTACTGGCGTACAGCTGCCAGCAAGTTGCTGTTGAATACAGCAAAGTTACTGTAAATTTAATTCACAGTAGGTGCTGCAATTTTATTTATAAAACATTTAGGCTACTGTAAGTTAAATTACCAAAAAGTAATGTGCATTCAATTTACAGTAACTTTGCAGTAAACTTCATTTACAGGATCTTTTCTGTAAATAAAATCACAGCAAATCACTATCAAATCCACTTACAGCAACTTTACTGTAAATGCAGTTACAAAAGGATGTAAACAAAAAAAAGTGTTTACAGTCAAATTACTGTAAAAACTTTTTACAGTAAATTACTGGCATCCTGTTACCTGTTTACATTCTGATCATGTTGTAATAATGAAAATACTATTTTCATTTTAATGAGACATTCATTCTGACAATAAGAGGACATTCATCCTTATTTTCCCTGTGGTCGAGCTATTTATAGCTCTAGGTATTTAAAAAAATTATTATTATTAAATACATGTATATATATTTAAACACACTAATTTTATTTTATATCACATTAAAAGTTTAATTAAGTTTTAATCTAACATTTCCTCTATCAGCAAACAATAGGTGACTGTGGGAAAGAAGAGCTCTCTTTTAACAGGAAGGGTCTTCTGTCAATGCTCAGGAAGGGCAGTTATCATCCAGTGTGTGGAAAGTTATGAAAGAAAAAAGGAACACCTAGAGACTCTTTTTAGCTTTATTGAAATTGGTAATAACAAAAAATGCTTCTCCTCAGTCTAGTCAAGTGTTGCTTGTGAATTCAAACTACTCTGATTTCCTGTCAATGCCAAATATCTTTAGCTGTGGAAATACAACTCATGGTGCAATACCTAGCTTGAATTGTATGGTCTTAATTTTTCTGAAGTTCCTATAATATCAAAACTAATCAGTTTGTTTGTTTTGGTCAAAATATTTTGATTTAAATTAGGTTTGTGTATTTTTCCGCCTCAGAAATGTGATGATGTGGCAGTATAACCCAATAAACAAGGGAATGTTCAGGACTCGGTGAAGGTTACACAAATGTTCTCTGCACTCCTTTAGGTGGCATTCACTTACTGTCATGTAGGAAAGTTTTCTTGACATTGCGGGAACGTTCACTTTTGTTAAAAATTATAGTTCGGAGGACTTTACAGAAATCTTTCTTGGACCTTCAGTGTCACCATTCGGGTTAATACTCACTGCTCTTACCTGTTGCCATGTATTATTTCAGTTAGGCAGGCACGGCAGGCCGATACTGATGCATGATTGTTTCAAATAACTTAAAATTCGAAGGACAGACAATGTGGATACTTGTCAATTTATAATATAATATGTTATTCCTTCCAGGAGGCACAGTGGTGATTATCCCTGTCACCTCACAGATGGGTTTGAATCCACCGAAGGCCAGCTGGGGCCTCCCTGTGTGGGTTCACTCCTGGTGCTTCAGCTTCCTTCCACAGACCAGAGACATGTTAGGTTAGCTGGTGACTTTATATTGCCTATAGGTATGAATGTGAGTTGTCTGTCTCTCCATGTCAGCCCTGTAATAGATGTTAGCTGGATGTTAATATTGTTTATTTTACTGTTTATTTGACTTCACAAAAAAAAAACCCAAACTTAACTCTTTATAGTCTTCTAGTTCTTCGACACACTTATCTCTGGGCATTTAATGGATGTGACACAACACGTCAGCCGCTGAATATCATCTGTAGATGCAGATGTCTAACTGTTGCACTCATTCACCCCTGCTGTCTTTGAGTTCTTGGACTTCTTGTGACTCCTTTAAGGGAAGAATTTGCCAAGTTAAACTCTGAAAAAAAAAAAAAAAGATTAGCTTCACACTGATTGCACAAAATGGAAAAACAAACAGGGGCCCCACGTTGACAGTCCAGTTTTTCCAGTACACTGACTGTGAGATGGTTAATACAGATAGGCCTACAGCTGTACCTGCATCTAATATGTTAGGCTCATACAGCCATCTAGTGGGTCACAGAGATAATACACAGAGTTCCACCAAAGGCCTTGTTTGGATTGTCTTAAGTTCCCTTTCACTTACACTGTACCCTCAAGACACATTCATGTGTGGTACAAATAACACAATGATACGACAAGCCAGAAATCCTTTTTGTTTTGACACTTAACATTTTGATCTTCAGTATTTGTTGTCACAGGCCTCTTGAACTTTAATTATATGTTGCACAATGCTCTGTTTTTAAGATTTCAAAACAAGTTCCAAATTAAGAATGGTTTCATTTTGTGTCCTTCACTTTAAAGATTGTAGCCTGGCATTCATTACCATTGTATAATGCCTCCCACTTTGCCTTGTGAGGAGTACAGGGCCTACATTTCAGGAGATGCCATTTGGACTCTCTTTAAAATCCTTCTGCTGCCCTTTGCTTAGCTGGCCTCCAGCCCAGACCTCTTAGTGAACACTTGTGTCTCACTCCCATTTGCAGATTTCACCCTCCTCCAGTCACATTCCCTGTCAGACAGCGATGGAAGGAGATTTTAAGACACTTCAACAGCAACACTTCTTCTCTGTACCACTGAATTTTCTTTATAATCCATTCAAACAGTGGGCCATCCCCTATGGTCCGTACTGTTAATCTTAATCCCTGTTAGGATAACTGTTGCCAACCTCAAGATCCAAGCTACCACTTTGTTTCCTTGCTCGAAGTTCAGTTGTGTAATTCTCTTTGTTTGTCTTCTATTCAACCAAGAGTGGAGGCTGAGGCTTTCAGGCGCTGCCTCGGGACTGTATGCTTTACCAAGTCCTGGATCTCTGATGTAAGATTTAGTAGAAGTGCAGTCTGTTTACATAATAGCCTCACTCCAAACCCAGAGACAGTGAGATAAGTGAAATACAGCCAGGTTCACCATGCACACCCTCTTTTGTCTTCTGCTCTGTGTTTTTTCAGTAGCCTGTGACCCTCTTCTTCTTAAGCTTTGTCCAGCTCTGAACTCCTATTGTTGCCCCTTTGCTCCAAGCCTTGGGGAGGCGTCTTTGCTGCTGTCCAGCAGATTTTCTGTCAGACTGCCATCTGTGGGCTATGTTGACCGACTGACGTCAAGCTGTGGAAATAAAGCTGTGGTAAAGAGGAGGAGCAAAGGAGAAACCCTAGAATTACAGCGTGACTGCTTCTGATTCTTTACGGGCTACTTTCTGGGAACACAAGCACCTTTTTGAGTCTGAGAAACCGCAAATCACACAAACACTTTCACACATGTTGAAGCAGGAGCTCTCACAGGAACTGTTAATATTAGTAAAATTCCACAAGACACAGGGCGCTGTTTGAGCTTCAGAGAGCACGGTTAACAGAGCGCACGTGGCTAAGAAAGAAATCATACTAAAAAGTTGCTCAGAGCAGTCAGCTGGTATGCCTGAGAGAGAGAGTGAGTGTGTGTGTGTGTGTGTCTAGTGAGACTAAAGGCATATTGGCTTTCTGGATGTTTATACATACCATGCAGGCGTAATGCATTCCTTTCACATCCTCTCTTCCACTTCTGTTCCCATCAGGAAGTAGAAGAAGTGCTTTAACACTGTGTAATATCTCAGTGCTGAAAACTGGGCCAAGTGAGCCAGACAGACATTTTTTTCTATTCATTGTATTATTTGGCAACATGACGTAAGAGCTTTTAAAAGGTTTTTGTGATTCAGCTTGGAATATTTTTTAGCTTTGATTACTTTTTTAAATTCCAAAAGAATTACATATGAAATACGATAGAAAGACCCCAAAGCCACAGTAGCTATTTGAACTCTGAAGCCAGACAGCCAATAGGCTGAGGTGGAGGGTTTGGATATGCCTCTCCTTTGGACATGATGCTGCCTTTATGTGGTATTGGAAAATAAAATTACATCCAGTAATTTCTGCAAGACCCAGCTGAGGCTCAGGAGATAGAGCGTGTTGTCCAGTAATCTAATACTAATCCATATGTCGAAGTGTGAATGTCAGGTTAAAGGTGCTTAAACATAAAAAATGATGTTTGTGTTAATGGGTGAATAAGTCTTTGTAGTAAGAAACATGTGAGTATTCAAACAGAGAAGAAAAGCACTGTATAATGTATACCTCCCCATTTAGCTCCACTATGGTGCTGTGATGGTTCCTGCATGAGCCATATAACAACTACCATTTATAAAAAAGTATTTATAATTACTTAAAACCAAGGAAGATCAAATCTTTGAGTATGGACTTCACGAGCTACAGGGAGTGGGCTCAAGTAACTCTTGGTTTGTTTAGTTTTTTCACTCGTGAGCAATTTTTATGTATTTATGACTTCCTGGCCATACAAGACAACAAGAAGAGCACGAACTACTTGTGGAGTAAAATGCATGCAGTCGTTCCTCAAGTCCTTAGTTAAACTTACTCACCCTTACCCTTTCTGTGGTGTAAGTTGCAGGTGTGCTAAAAGACACACTGAAGCACATCATGTTAAAGGAAATGTTTGGTGTCATTATGAAAGAATTCTAAACAGGTAAATACTGCAAATAATTTTACTTAAGTGGAAAAAATATTGGCAGAAAAACATACTCAGAGTAGCAAAAAGTAGTAGCTGTTAAACACCAGTAAAGATCAGCATGCTGATACTGCTCATGGAGATGAAGCTTGTGTAAAACAATGCACTCCACTGGTGCTGGAGTGATGAAGTATATAATGTTGCCATGAAATATAGTATTCAGGACATTCTAAAAAAATTAATATATAGAACCAGAACCTGAATCTTAAAGAGTAATGATATTGTTACAAATTTACAAGTAAAATATTGTGTAGTCAGTTATGCCTGCTAAACATATCATTGCCTGCATTCAAACTGATATTACCACGAGAAGAGATACTGCCCTGAATGTGGCCTATTCAGAAGAACACAGCGTCTCTGGATATTACCCACAGCATGTTTTTATATTTTACCTATAATGGCCATTAATTGTCAAACAGTTCCTCCTTGAACATGTATTTCTGAACAATGTCTGAATTTATATATTTGTTTCTTTTCTGCCATTTCTTATCATATTTTTTTTTAAATGTCAATTTCTAGCTTTTGAGTGAGTAAATTGAAAATTTGAAAATTTCACATATGTAACTTGAAATGATGTGATAATAACCACAAATTTTGAGATGAAACTTGCAATTTTTACGTATTTATATCGAAAATTTGAATGAATAAGTAGAAATTTCGAGATAGGCTTCTCAACAAGTCAAGTTACTCAGAAGGAAGTCAAAATTTTGAGATAATAACTCAAAATTTAAAGATATTTAGAAGTAGAGATAATAACTTGACTTTTGAAACATTTTGTCAGTCATTTGAATTTTTCAAACATGTATTGTGAAATGTTGAGCTAAAACCCCCAAATTTTGAGATAACTTGAACTTTTGAGTCACAATTTTAAATTTCGAAATTTCAAGTTACTCAGAAATAAGTCAAAACTTGAAATGTGAAAATAATAACCCCAACTTCTGATACAATAACTCGAAATCTTTTATAAATTTTGAGTCGTTTTAATGTGTGGCAGAAACAAGCACACACATTAAAAGCCAGGAAAAAGCCACCCATCTTCCTAAATATGAATTTTACGGAGTGGACGTGAACGCGCCATGGGATTGCAGCCTACTTTGAAGCCGGCGGGTTGGGCCACACTCCAATGAATTTACACAGTCCTACCGAGGGAGCGAGAAAAGCCTGGCGCCTGCGTACGGCTTCGGTGTCCAGAACCAGAGCGCTAAAGCAGCTGAAAGTATGAGAGGAGAAGTTCAGTTTTTAGCATAGCCGCGCTGGTTCTCGTTTTCACCTCTTTAAATGGTAGAAACCACTGTGGGATAGTGATTGGAGTTGACAAGCCCGCTTCACTACTGTATCCCCCCCCTCCTTCGTCTCCTTCTCCTCCTCCTCCTCCTCCCCTCCCGCTCAACGCACACAACCAGGAAATCGTCGAGGTGTGCTTCTTTTATCCCGCTTGTGGCTACCCCATTTGCGGGTGTCGATGCGTTTCTTCCCCCCTCTTTTTTCTAGGTTTTAAAAAAAAAAAATATATATATATATATATATTATTTTTATTCCGCTGGTTTGACTCTTCAAGCCGGGCTTCACCTCTGAAGTCAGCCAAAGTTGCCTGCGAGGAGAGGATCTCCACTCTGGCCGAACAATGAGGTGGGTAAAGCGGCTCAAATCCCTTCATCTTCATTGTGTTTCGGCTAATACTTTTCCAAGTAGTCGACCTTTATTCTGACGTGGTAGAGCCTGCTCCACGGTGCTTGTCTGCTCGCTTAATCGCTACAGCAGGTGTTCCCAACACATTCACTTCTATTTCTCATTCAGAAGCAACTCTTGCGTTTAGTTGTTTTGGTGTCCTTTCAGCCACACATGATACTGTGTAACAGAATTGCCTTAATGCTGAGAGTCCGGTCCCACCTGTTCAAGTGCCTTCAAGAAATACTGGCTGGGGGTTAGCTGAGCAGGTCAGATGACAAGAAGATACTTTTTGTATCAGCTTTTTGAGACACTCATTAGTGACCATTTGTTTAGCTACCGTAAGATTTTCCCTGGCAGGGTTGTTTGTGTAATTAAAATCCACAGAGCAATAAAACCTCCACAGTGTAACCAAAGAGCAGAGATCATCTTAATATTTAGAGCATGAAAAGGGATTGCTCGCAGACAACCACAGCAAGGTGTGTTTGTGCTCTTCCAGCTGCACAATAACCACCCTGGTCACCTTGCTGTTGTTTATCTCATGTCATGCAGTCCACAGACGCGCACTACACCGATTCTTGGTGGATACTTTTCCTCCCTCTGGCAGTTGAAGAGATATTTGCAGCAGGAACAAAATGGAAAGCTCATGTCCACAAATTCCTCCGTCCTGTTACAGCCTGTGCAGTTGGCAATTACACGCTTTGAAGCCACCACTCCTGCCTGGCTGGAGCTTCTCTGGGCTTACTTTTTTTTTTTATCCCCCCCCTTTTCCTCTCCAACTCTTTTACATTTTAAACGGTTGTGGAGCCCTTATGTCAATGAACACCTTTGGCACTTAGAAAGCCGAGGAATTGGGAATTAAATATGTGTGGTGGTGCAGGCTGATAACCTGAGTAACTAGTTTTTCTTTTCTTTTTTTTTTTTTTTTTTTTTTTTAAAACCTTTTTTTTTCCCCT
>VVHJ01032028.1:5054-25990 GCA_015107715.1 Tylochromis polylepis
CTGGGTTTTGTGGGTTTTTTTTTTTTTTTTTTGCATTGTCAGAGTTTGCTTGCTTTCTAAAAGGCTTCATGAGAGTGTCAGGGCACCTAAACCTGTACTGTGTGTCCTTACTTATCCCAGCAATCTGGTGTAACGAGAGAATACTGCATGATTTTATGGTCCCTCAAATAGTAAAACAGTTTAACTCCAGATGCCTCATTTGTTTGCTGACGTGTGTGTCTAACTAAAGAGTATAAGATGACATACTGGTCTGCAGAAACATAGGGAGATGGTAGAGTAAGCAGAATGTCTGCCAGGTTAACACCAGCTGTGTTGGTTTGTTATATGAGGAATCACTTTCCTGGTGCAGCAGATTGATTAGAGAGCAAAGGAAACAATAGTAAAGCTGTGTATGGCCTTCTCTTTGCTACAAACTTTGTGTTTTATACATATCTTACTTGGTGAGATATATAGTTGGGTGTCAGTTTGAACTGAATTGGAGGAAACCTTTCTCTTTGCCAAGGATTTACATAATGACCGGATCAGTGTCAGGAAGCTATCCAAGTCTAAAGCCCTCCAACTGTTTCCATATCAAACTGTCTTAGTAGCTCATTCTTACTCCCTCCAGCCTGCAGAGTTATATATGAAGTGTTAAAGGGCTGATGTTTGTGGCTCATCATCAGAAATTACAAAGAATATAGATTGTCATTTGGAAATGTAAATGAATTTAACTCTGAGATATGACTGTTAACAATAAATGATAATGTTTAGATTTTTTTTGTTTGTTTTTTTGTCTCAAAACTTTACTGTTAAATTATCACTCATCCTACTCTCTGTACTAAAGCCAAAAGAACAATACTTAATGCACAGAAGTACTTTGCAAGTACTCTGATGAAATGTCATATTAGAAAGGTTTCCCAAGCGAAGGTAAGAAATAGGACGGGACCCTGGAGTCTAGATGCTGGTACTAGAGCAGAGTTAGCAGATGGATGACTGAGGCCTTGAAAGAGATTCTCTGGACAGGGGAGGAGATGAGATGAGGAGGAGTAGTGTTGCATGAATGCTGGTCTGAAAGGCAGAACAATGTGTTGAAAAACAGGGATCAAGAATTGAGAAATACTGACTGGCTTTCATGAAGATGATTGGAGTAGTGATAATAAAATTAAATTAAATGAGCTGAAAACTGTTGTAACGTGGAAGTGTAATAGAAGAATAGAGGCAGAAACGAGGCAACGGATCAGATCCAAATCATTCATTCCATTTTTGGAAAATTGTACACCGCATTTTGTAGCACCTGCCCAAAAAAAGCATTTTTAAGACTGATACTGATATTTGGTGACTCAAAATGATCTGCAGATATTTCTTTCTTCCACACACACAAAACACAAAGACAGTTACTTATGTGTAGTTATTAATCAGTCCTTAGGAAATAATATTTCAATTTAAAATGAAAAATAAAAAAACTTGTTTTACTATCTTACTAACTTAGGCCCATATTATGACTGAAAATTGAATAACATACAATCCCGGCAATTGTATCCATAGATAACAAACAAAATATATTTCTCTGGAAATTGGCCTCAAGATGGGATTTAAGGTTGAATATATTACATCTATGTAATTCAAAACATAAGATAAGGTAAGATAAGCAGATTTTTCCTTTAAACTGATGAACCAAAACAAGGTCTTAATGGACTGGCAAATAGCTGGAACGAGAACTGTACAAGGAGTTATTTAATAACATATGTTTATGTGTAACCCAATAAAAAGTTAAAAGGACTAGGTTCAGTGCTCTGACGTGGTTTCTCTAGTGCATTTTCTTTTCGGCACATGCAGAACATGCACTTTCGGGTAATATATAAAAAAATTCTCCTCTCGCCCCTGCGGGTGGTCTATCCTTCAAGCTCAGGTCCTCTACCAGAGGCCTGGGAGCTTGAGGGTCCTGTGCAGTATCTTAGCTGTTCCTAGGACTGCGCTCTTCTGGACAGAGATCTCCGATGTTGTTCCTGGGATATATATATATATATATATATATATATATATAAATTTTCTTCAGACAAACAAGTATTTTGTGTCATGGCTAATCAAATTGCAAAAGCACAGATATGAATGAAGCTGATTACAGTAAGTATTACATGTTTAAGGGTGCTCCCAGCAATTGCCTGAAGCATGACTGCATTGTGTATATTCCTCATAAATGGGAATTCAGAGAAGGAAATGCTGACACTTTTAAAACATGGCAAATTCTTTTATTATGTAATACAATGTTTTAAAATTTCCCTTTCTCAGTATTGTTGATGAACCCTGGAGGTGAATAACTTTGAGGCTTTTTGACTGACAGTTTGCTGTGGCTTTTAAACTTGCTGGAGCCGATTCAGCTTGAATCACTCTCACTCACTTCTCATTTTCACTGCGTGCCCCTTTCAGTGAAGAAATAACTGAGCATGTACATCTCCTGTAGCAGTAAATCACAGCGCTGATGAGTCTCAGCACTCTCCTCTCACATGGACCAGCTTAGCATTTCCAGTTGGTGTTAAATTGGTTGTTAAAACAACCAGGAAGTTAAAGATACGCCTTTATGTTGATGTAGCTTTGTAAAGAAACTATGTGAAGAATTTATTGTTAAGCTGACTGTTTATTCCCAACTCCTAGCTACACTGTGGCCTCGGTGTGAGTGTACCTGTCGAAATGAATGACTTGCACATGCAAATTTGTTCACCGAAAGATTTGTTCTTTTGAATACACAAAAAAAGTTCTGTGAATAAATTCTGTGAACTTATGTACATTTTTTCACCTAGAGGTCATGCCCCGGAGCTACTTTTACCTCTCTCGTTACTTATTAATCTCTCCCAGGAAGTTTCATTCTGAGCACTTACATTTGCCATCAGAGGTGGAAAATGCACACAAATTTATCACTCAAGTAGAAGCACAGATACTTGTGTTTAAAAAAAAGTAGCTCTTGGAAGGAAATTTCTGTGGAAGCTTGTTTCTGCCTCTGAAAAAAAGGCTATAACTTGAAAATTTGAGCTAGGCATCTTAAAAATTTGAGTTAATAACTTGATTTATTATGAATTTATATGAATTTCGACAAAATAACACTGTCTCTTCCACAGTTTGCCTTTTGAGATGACTGACACCCCCCCCCCCCCAAGCCTGGTTCTACTGGAGGTTTCTTCCTGTTAAACGGGAGTTTCTCCTTCCCACTGTCACCAAGTGCTTGCTCAAATGGGGTCATTTGATTGTTGGAGTTTTCTCTGTATTATTGTAGGGTCTTGGCATTACAATATAAAGCACCCTGAGGTGACTGTTGTTCGGATGTGGCACTATATAAATAAAATTGATTTTAATTGAATACTTTTGTGCAAAGAAACCTGACGAGTGTTTTCATTTTCTGTCATGATGCAGCTGACTGTATTTTTCTCTCTCATAGACATATCTTTGCTTTCCACTCAACACTATGTAAAAACAATGACCTTTCAAAATCAGTGACATTTCATGAAAGTGGATGAAGCTGCAGCAACTCACATCTGGCTAGCCAGGTGGGTTGTGGGTGAAGTTTGTGTTGGTGTGGACAAAAAAAAACAAAAAAAACATACGCCTTTGCAGTGTGAGTGGGCACAGAGTAGCATGATGACATTCAAACTTTGATCTTTGACATCAAAGTGGAGTCAGAGTTCTGCAGGTCTGGGTCAATCCGTTTTAGCTGCAATGTGCTAAGCCAAACCATAATAACAAGCATTTACACAACAGCCTCACAGCAGGGGAAAGTTGAGCCGCTCTCCCGTGGTCCTGCTTGGCAGCAGGAGCAGATTACGACAAACCCATGATTACCCCTTTAGCCGCGTCCTCGGCAGCTACACTTGTGTGTCTGTGCTCTCTGTGTGTCTGAGGCTGGAGAGACGGGTCTGTTTATAAAAATTCTGTCTGTGTCCAGCTCTCTCTACTTTTATATTTCCTGCCTCAGTCCCCGTGGTTAGGAGTTTGTGTTCCTGTTTGTACTTCCAAGCTGTGTGAAGTTACTGCTGATATGAACCCTTCCCTGCTGTTGCTGCTTCACAATTTTGACAACTTTCCCCTTTGATTGCAAAATGGATGCTGTTGAGGGTACATCACACATGAAATACAATGTCTTTAACATTGATATGTTCACCACAGATGTGTTTAACACTGATCAATCAGTGCAATTATCATTGCAGGTGAAGGCTTAAATACTGTGACAGAATCAAGAGTCTTCTGCTTTCTTTGCCTTACAGTATTCCAAATAAAGGTGAAGGGGCTGCAGAGGTGACGAGCTTTTACTGCAGTTCGTCACTAGTACACCCCCAACGTGTCATCAGCGTAAACACTGCTACCTTGCTGTGAGGTGCAGTGGAAAAATACTCGATGTCAGTTCAGGTTGATTGTTTGTGGCAGGTCATAGCATACCTCAGCTTTACTACCATGGACAAAACACAGGCAGGTAGTGACTGTGGAACTAAACGCTTTGATCCTGTTTTTCTGTGTTATTTTTGTTGAAGGAATGCAATAATGCAACTGCATATGTTAGCCCCCTGCTCTGTTAGTTTGTGTTTACAAATTATTCCAAAAAAGACAACTCTTTACATCTGTCGCCATCAATAAGCTACTCAGGTAGGATGAAAGCAGTTGAATCCCCTGCAATCAAATGCAACTCAGTCAACTGTAATGAGTGTTTAAGCATACTATAACCTATATCCCATAACCACATGCCCCCCTCAGTATTCAGAAAACATGCAGGACCTCCAGACTCAACTGTATTCACATGAAACCTACACCTGCGCTATATCCTAACAGACCTCATGTCTAGATAAATGGATCTGAGCAAATGTGCTTTGCTTCTCTTTAGAAGTGAAAGTCCCATTTTCTCACTGATGCAATCAATTACTGATGATCTGGTGAGACATTTAACAAACATTCCAACTGTAGATGTGAGGTTTAACTCATTTTAAGTTGCTGTGTAAAACATGACTATGTACACAGTTATGGAGGACAAGTCTTAAGGGATCAAAGCAGAAACTATGATTCAGGTCTCGCTGTGGATAGGAGCACTTTAAAGGTGTATTTTATTGTCTTTCTGTTATGATTTTAGCCCAGTTACCATAAATCTTGTAGACACAGACAGACACAAAAAACATAATAAAATGTGGAACATTGAAAGGTTATTACAGTGTTGCATGTGAATTATAGCTTTTTTTTGTTTGGCCGCCACAAGTTAAGTACAGAGTCTAAGGCTTGTAAAACCAAGCAGTTTGCTCGAAAAAGACATGTTGGTTATGCTGGTTAGCACTAGTTAAGGATGATCTCAGCAGCTGGGCTCTCATGATGTTAAAGGTCAAGGTTTACCACCTCGGTACCAGATGCGTCAGATGTACAATTGAAGGCTTAAGGGTTTGAGTGGTCTTTGTGACAACCCTGTAATTCTGTTACTTTAATTAACCAGTCACAACAGCTGTCGGGATTATTGTTTCCAGCATCAGTATATATAAGTTTGTTGTTTATTTGCTAATTAGAACAAAGAAGATGAATTCCCTCAAGCCTAGTGAACATAACGGCCAAAAAGACACACGGCTTTGGTTTAGAGTTTTCTGACGTTTTTTCAAAGCTACAAGGGGTGTAAGGCTCTTGAGTTCCCACATTTGCCCCAACACCCTTGCACCCTTGGTGGTGTTTTTTATAAATGTGCATATTCACAGGCATTCACTCACACCAACTTTTTCTGTCACCTTCACTTACTGCTACCAGATTAAAAAGATGTAGCTCGTGGCAAAAACATATGTGAACTGGCCAACCATAAGGCATGAATAATGGGCAATGGTACACTGTTCAAACAAGAAATCTGTTTATACAGTATGTGTGTATATGTGCATGATAATTAAAATAATGTATTGCTATGTGCAGTGATGGTGTTACAATCCACTAAACCCCTGCATTTGCGTATGTGGACCTAGTTTTAATGAAGAAAGAAAAGAGAGAGACAGGCCATAAAGTTAAATTATGCATGCAGTATAATTAGCCAATCAAGTGTTTAAATTAGATGTTGATGGCTCTCTGTCACAAATGAGAACATAACAGTCTTAAGTCAAAGAGGGCTTTCCCCAACATAAAGAAAATCATCCTGGCAAGTTACACAGTTACATCTGCCTCGTGCACGTGTTCTCCATCCCACTAACAAAGAGTGGTAATCGTGAAGTACACTATGGTTGTTAATGCTTTTGTCTTAAATTATCCCTTGTTTTTTTTTTTTTAATGATGTCATTAGAAGGTTATTAACTTGTATGATATATTGCTTTAATTACATCTTCATCACATTCAGCAATTGTAAACTTGCTCACCGACATTGCCATTATGTTTGAATTAAAAAACCTCACTCTAAAAAACAAAAACCAAAAAAACATAAAAGAAAACCAATTGGGCATTCCCATTTCCACATTAAAAGCATCACATGAACCAGAATATATTTGTTTGCACGCAAATGTCACAGTGAGTCAATTTGGTAAATTGCCATTTAATGCCCAGCATTTAGGAAGCTGTCGGCTAAACTGCTCCAGGATAAACTGCTTCTGAAACACATGATCTGAAGTCCTGTGAAAGGGGTAAAAATGCTTTCACTTGAATTAACTGTTTAAACTTACAGTCTGATTTGAGCACAGCCAATTCATCAGTGCCACCTATTTCCTAAAGGCACGTGATTTAATTTTACAGTTCATCTTTCATTTTTCATTCCCACAGCCTTTGACAGATGATTGGTCGTCTTTAACTCAGCAGTAGGTTTAGGTAAATTGACTAAAGTGCACCCTCATAGTTTACATGGTATTAACAGGGTAAGAAGCCACCAGTTACTGCTAATCATTGCAATAGACTAACTGATCATCAGGGAGTGTGGCTACCTCTATAAAAACAGAAGTTTTGACTGGTCTGAAGCATTCAGGTGTCTTTTAACAGTGTCACAATATCCCCAGCAGTGGTCATCTCAGAAAATTTACACTGCTCAGAGAAATTACAAAAACCCCAAGACCTAGTGTCCAGTTCTTTAGGCCTCAGTTAGCATGTTTAATGTTAAAGTTCATGACAGTACAATTAGTCCAATTTTATTAAGCTTGTGTGAACTGTAGCCTCAGTTTCCTGTCCTTACCTGACAGGAGTGGCACCTGGTGTGGTCTTCCGCTGCTGCTTTGAAGTTATATGAACAGCTGAGATACTTCACAGAACTCTCAGACTACCAGGCCTCTTTTAGAGGACCCGAGCTTGAGGCTCACACATGTACGAACCTACCGAGTGCCATTTTGAGTTGTTCCAATGAAATTCCAGTAAGATAAACTAACCTGCCTCATAATTTTTTTCACTTTGACTTTCGGGATGTCTTTGAATAGGTCGATAATTTTCATTTCCATCAAACAATGTTGCATCCTTTTGTTTCCAACACAGCATGACTGACATCTTCCAAGTGTTTCTGTAATTTTTTTAGAAGTGTATTTACATACAATAAATTTACATTTATTTACATTTAAAATGCTCAGGGCATTTTAAGTATACAATCATGTGGAATACAAACCGGGGACACTTGGCTCGAAGAACACAACCAAAAGAAGAACAAAATCGTCTCAGAAACATGTAAAATATTCCACCACTTAGTAAGGAGCAGGTTTACTGAATTTTCTCATTCTCCAGCATTATATGCATGATGGCAACAGGCAGGCAACTTACTACCTAACAAGACAGTCTGTTTTTGTTTTTTTTAACTTAAATTAATCATTATTGCTTTGTTATGCTATTACAATATTATGAATAATTTGTTCAGTGTCCCTCACATACACAGCAGCAGCAGCAACATGCTATCTAATAAATTGGATGTTGATAGAATTTGCAATGAAAATGTATATGAAGAGAAACAGATGTGCTGGGAAATGCACGCGCACACACACGCACACACACATAGGCACTCAACCACATTTACACACATGCAAACAAGTCAGTGTAAGTGTGAAGGCTTTGCTAATGAGAGAATCACGCATTCCCTCATAACATATACCAGACATACATATGCAAATATATTCATCCAACACTCCAGAGAGAGCATTCAAGCAAATAATTTAAAAAGTGAGAATATTTGCTTTTATGTCGCATTAGAATTATTAATATGAAGGTGATATGTAAGATCACTGGCTGGACTGCACGTGCACGCACGTGTGCACAAAATATATAATGACCACACCATCACATGAATATGTTATGAGGTTCACACTGAAATTAGATGGATGGCGTTTAATACCCACTCCTTCTTCATCTTTCTCACTTCTCCACCCCCATTTCCTCTCTTTCCTCACCTCTATTGCTCAGAGGCCTGCAGCTCTTAAATATTTAACATTTCAGAATTATCGGCATCCATCTTCCTTTTCCATACAGTGAACCAGACAGCTTTGGTTGAACTCACCATCCATACAGAGAAATAAGATGTTTTTCTTGCACGTTATCTTTAAACAGTCTGGAAGATTCAAAGGCATATTTATCTCAGCATGTGGTGGGTGGAGATCACAGAGGACCACATGTGTGTAGCTGGGTAAAACATTCTGTCTGCCTGCCTCATCGTCAGTCAGAGGCTGTCTGTGTGGGTAGCGACGAAAGGAGTAATGGAGTGATTGTGGAACCATGGGGGTGGAGGACATGAGGAGGTGGACCGATTTGCCAGAGAACACAGGAAATATTGTCCTCAGGCGTTGGACACTCTCTGTGGGACGGACAACTTTGACGGTCTTCAATCTGTAATACTGATGCTGGTTGATAAAAAGCATCCATACATATCAAGTGATCATTAACTGTAGTAAAATGTGAAGATCACCAGTGAAGTCTGAGAAGTTTTGAATCCTTAAAATCTGTGAGAAAAATTTAAGCAGTAAATCTGAATGAGTCCATCCACAAATACCCAAACAGTGAATGATTCAAACCAACTTTAAATACTGATATGATAGCCCGTTTCTGGGATATTAGTTTGTTACAACAGTTAAGGTAATTATAAGAATAAGAGTAAAATGTCTCTCTGCCAGACAGACCTATTCTATTATAGAGGCTTATACTTGCGATATGATTATGTTTCTCTCCTTGTGCCAGCAGAGCTGAATCAGTTTGATAGAGAAGATGCTCCACTGCTTGTCCAGCGAGTGGTGGAGAGGGTGGTCAGACTTATCCATGATGGATAGCAGTTTGTTCAGTGGCCTTCTCTCCACCACAGCTTCAAAAGTGTCCTGTTTGCAGCCATTGACAGAGCCAGCCTTCCTAATGCTTCCCAGTTTTTCCAGTCAATTGGTGGCACAAGCTCAGATGCTGTTCCTCAACTAGACCACAGTAAAATACACAATACTTGCTACAAATGGAAATCTGCATCATTTTGCAGCACAAACTGAAGGACCTCAGTTTCCCTGGGAAGTAGAGCCTGCTCATCCCCTTTTCGTATCACAGCTTTGATGTTGATGTAGCCACCCAGGTACTTGAACTCCTTCACCACATCAACATATGCAGCCATCCTCTTCTTTCTGAAGTTGATCACTATCACTCTGGTCTTATTCATATGCAGAGGCAGATAAAAAATCATCCACTAGTGCTCCTCTTCCTACCCGTCACTAAGACATCCAACCAGTATTTCTGTCAGAGGTATGACCCGAAGCTGTGCGGAAAGTTGGAGATGTAGAAGGTGAACAGAAATGGAGAGAGCACAGCAAACCAAACAGAGCACTGCCCAGTGTCACGTACTGCAGTCTGTCTGTCAGGTAGTCAGTAATCCTTAAGATGATGGACATGTTATTATGAAGGAATTCTGTGGGCTAGATTTTGAGCTGATAACTTTTGGATTGATAGCGTCTGCTTTTCCCATTAACAACGCCATAAGTGCACAGTTATGGTTTTGCTTGTGTGAGGCAGTACTTTGACACAGAACACCACTTTTGCAGTTTTATAAAACAAACAGAGGCCTAATGATGAAGCTAAATCAAAGGTCACAGGGTCTCCAAAGTCAGTGAGAACTGACTGCAGTTGAACCAGTTGTTGAGATATTTCAGGCAGATCCAAAGTGAAGTGACTTGACTAACCGACATTGCTTTCTAAAAAATGCATCAGTGAGCCACATCATTGTACCAGATGGTAATGTTATTTGTGAAAAACATAAATACCACATACTCCATCAAAACTTTCACTAACAAACAAAAGGTTTGCCAAAAACTACAGTGCACAGCTGTCCTCACCTTAAAAAGATGAACTTTTTCTGAACAGTTTTTAAAGACTTGCATCCTCAGCTGTAACCACAGAAAAGCTAAGACAGGTGGACAGTTTTTCTTTTTAATCAACACATTCCTGGTTTTAGTCTTTTTTCTGAATTTTGTCAGATTTATAAAATTATTTAATAATTCTATTATCTTTTAAAGGCATTTTTAAAGACACACTATTTAAGCCAGTGAATAAAAATTATGGCGATGATCTTGGGAATAGGTATGACATCCTGCAGTGTGGTAAATGGATATGGGTTATACTATTCTATAACCTAGACCCATTTACCACTGGACACCGGATCATTTACTCAATAATAGCTTCATTTATATGACCATAACTAATTAAGATGAGACGAGGCCTAATTGTGCCTTCAGCGTGATTCTAGATTTCAGATATAATGATTTTGTAACAGAATGAAGAGAGGAACAGGCTGTAAACAAAACCCCATCTGTGGCTTTGACTTGAGGGGGCAGGGAGCCCAAGTGTCACATCATTGATGTTTTCTTTTTGTAGTCAACACAACACCGAAAATGTCTATGGCCATTCGGATTGAGTGAGGCTGTGTATCAGTGCTCCTCAGTTATATACAATAATATACCAACAATTCACTCATTACATTCTCTGCTTAATTGGGTTCTGACAGGATAATAACATTAATGACTGCTCAGTAAACGCAAGGTAGAAACATTGTTTTTCTGCACATGAATTCGTGGGTGTATGTACATATTTACATGTATGTGGGCGATGGAATTGAAAGTACAGTTGAATATATACAGTGAATCTGTGTGATGGGTAGAAAATTATTAAAGTGAGATCTGCATTTGGTCAATGCATAGATGCCCTTATGTACATGATAAATTACATGCAAGCTATGAAAGGAAGTCATTAGATATACAAAGTCTTTGGAATCTGAGAAATAATAGTCTCATAGGTTGCATCCTCACCAGATGAGTCCTGACACTGATAGTGTGTGAAGGGAGCTTTGATATGCAAGAAATTAAGTGGACGATGATCTGAGCTTTAGTGCATGACGGTACTCGGAGAAGAGTTTGCCACCATCTCTCAGTTTTTTAATCAGCACCATTGCCTTTATTCGGTTACACTCTGTCAACCTTTGATGAACACAGACTAGACACAGCATGGGTCTGTCAGCATCATTTGAGGTCATTTGCCAAGTTATAGTTAGTCAGTCGGGCCTTTAATGCAAGCAAAACAATGCAGAAGATTGCTTTATAAAATAATTGGGTCCTTTGATTGCCATTAAAACAAACTAAAGATAGGTTTGCCGAAGAATATTGATCACTATGATGTAAGCCTATTGACTGAAGTTACAATTTACATTCACTAGCTACTTTATTAAATCGCCTTTCTTCACCGTTCTGATGCTCGGTTTGAACTCAGTTTCAGCAGGTCTTCATGCTGTTCAGTGTATTTAGCAGATTAGATATTTGCATTAATGAGCAACTTAATGCAAATATCTGAACGGGTATACCTAATGAAATATCTGGTGAGTGTATGATTTTTAATTATATGGCAAAATATTATGATTGACAGTAAATTATTTTGTGAACATCTTGTAGAAAGTTGGAAGCCCCTTGGACTCGTCTGCATTAAATGGTGAATGTTAACTTTTAACAGAAAGCTAGCATCCTCAGATGGTTAGCTAAGTCCGGTGTCAGAACATAGCACTTAAAACTGCAGTGATGAAACAATTAAATAGTAAAGGGCACTTTTAGCTGATGCAAGAAGCTATGAGTAATTAAATAGCCAAATACTGACTCCAAATCAGTCAAAATGAGACATGTTTTAGAGAAAATCTGGCACGGTTGTGAAACTGTCAAACAATGGGGCGTAGGGCTTAGCCATTGTCAGTTTTAAAGTAGCTTTTAAGTGAATTTCAAACTGGACTTGTACTATAAAATTTTATTTGTGAAAGTGAAATTGCAAGGAAGGCACGTGGCAACGAAAAAGCTCATACCTGCAGGTGTGGAAACAGGCGCGCGTGTGTGTATGTATACATGTATAGAGCAATAAGGGTAACTGGGTCAGTTAGTGAATCAAGTATTGGCATACCATGTTATTGCTTTATGTAACAGCTTGTCAGCTGATTGAGACACATGGGAATTGGTGGTGGAGTCTGTAAACATGGAAGTTTCCACAGTGAAAAGGCCAAAGGCATCCTTTATCTCTCTGCAGTTACTGGTCTCTTTATACCTTTCCCCTCATGGCCTATAATGATGGAAAAATTATGGAAAAGACTTGCACAAACCGAAGGTAATCCAGAAAGGCAAAGGCTTATATCTTTCACAGTCGCTGTCACCACAGGGCTTCTGTATGCGATTGTGTATTTAACATGAAGTCTCCTGAGATGTTGAAGGACAGCCACGCTGCGTAATACTGTTGAGCCAGCATGTGTCGCCACAGTGTAAGCACATTTTCTGACGTACTCAGACCGCTGTTGAAAAATAACTAACTCCCATGAGGGTCGTCCCACAACAACTGTGTGGCAGCATTCGTGTCTGCAAGCACACACGCGTGTGTTTTTGTTGATGCAGGTATTACTCTGGCCTTCATAGCGGCTAATGGAAAGGTCCATTTACGGCACATCAGGCCCTAATAGTATTGAAAATACTTGGTCTGCTGGTGTAATGATAGCTTTGTTCAATAATTCAGAAGCTGCTGAGAAAATCAGCAATCTGAAAGAGCAAACAATATTGTAGGCAATGCCATCAGATAACACGGGGCACAACACAATATAGCACAGGACACCAGCGATTTTGTGATTTCGTGCCCTTCGTATAGCTTGACTTACAATGTCAGTGCAGCTTTTAGTCCAGCGTACAGATTATTAAAAGTGAAAGTAAAGAACACGGTTTGTTTAACCTTTGTCTTTCAGTATTTCCTAAGATCTGTGCAAGTGTTAGTATCACACACACACAGTCATTTTCTCTGTTGTAGCTGAACTTCTGTTAGTACGAATACATTTTTTAATAGTCCTTGAGGTCGATGAAGACTTCACTCATCGTGCAAATGAAGCAGCCAAGTCAATAAGAGATCCCGCTGATAGTATTAACTGAGGTAATTTAGCATGAAACATTGTAAGAGGTTATTAGTAAGTACAATGCATGGCTGTACATTTTTTTGCTGCTGGATAAATTGAAATGTAAGGGATGGCGTGGTCTTTTAAACAGACTATGCACATTGTGCAGTAAGCCAAGACCTATACCCCAACCTTTTACACTGAAAATGACATTAAGACAGATGCCAGTGCCATGTTTAATAAGATATAATTTCTCCTTAGCTTGCAGTTGAATTATCATTAGCCGATCATTTTAACATCGTGACGTGAAGAGGTTACAAATGCTGAACCTAGTGCTGCCATCTTTTTGTTTTACCATGAATGAAACAAAGGTCAGACATAGATGATAATGAGAATGTCAGAGTACTATGTGTTTTTATTTATTTACATGTCTTTGTTAATTTTATATATATATTAAAAGAAGGAAAAATGGTGTTCAATTGAAAATGTAATTTTAACTGAGTCTTCACAGCCTTGGCTGCTAATGTTCACACTTCACCCACGATCCCTTCTCACACCAGGAAAGAATAGTACCTAATCACTATTCCTCACTGGTGTGAAGACTGGACTGTACAGGGTGTACCTTTTTTCCTCCTGTCTGTGTAACCAAAGAACAAGGATGCATGCATCAAAACTCATATGCTCTTATCCCTGTTTACAAGGCATCCGTAAGGAAATAATTATATAGATCCATTCCCCTGCATATTTCAGAGCACATGCATAGGAATGGAGTCTAATCCAGATCCAAGTTGTAGTTGGATGGTATGCAGTCTCTAAAAGTGGCTTATTTGGCCGTCTCTTCCTTTTTGCCTTCATTCCTGTGGAGATTTCTCAAGTCCCCCCTTTTGTCTGACACCCACCTACACTATGTCCCATCCTCTGTTCCCTGTGCTGGACATGGGCAGTCCATGAATGCCAAGCATCTGATCATGCTGATGGTCCAGAAGGCTCAAACAGACCGTCGTGTGTTGACTGCCAGTCATTTTACACAATAGTTTTCCTGAATGTTGCACTTCTTCCAAGTAAATTCTAAAATACTTGTGACAATAGCTTTCACCATTTTAGGAACTATGCTCTCTTTTCTGCCAAGCATAGGCTGCATATAAAGATAGACAAGTGGGACAGGTGAGCGGCATTAACTTGTATATATAGTGAAGCCGGAGCCCAGGGGGAGTGTGTGTGTTGGAGAACAGCTGGAAGCTGCAGGACATGGGTGCCAAACCTAACAGAACTGCTAAACAGTGTGGTCACCTAATAAAAACCCTGACAAATAAACACGGACATTGTGTTAAGTGGTGGTCCTTTTCACAGCAGCTTTAGCACAATCCTTTGAAGCCAAGATCTTTGAAATAAGGAGCACTGGATGGTGCCTTTTACACTCTGGAAACCACTACTAAGTGTTACCATTTTACACCTTTTTTCAGGTGTTCTAGACTTGAGGTCAGTTATATCATGTAATTGATTGCCTTTAAACATCAAACTGATTTGAACCTAAATAAAGGGAACAATAACAATTAAAAAATTCAACATTTCAAACAGCACAGCAAATACCCGCAAAGACAGACGGTTTCTTTGTGCATTTTTCCACACAGTGTGTTTGCTATAAATGTACAGCTGCTGCATTTCCCAGAATGTGAGATAAGTTCACTCAGAGATGGAGAAACATGTAAAAAAAAAAATACAGGACAGCAGAGGAATACGAGGGTTATCTTGAAAGCTGAGGACTGGTCAGTGACATTTGATAACCCGGAAATTTAAATCTTACATGTAATGTTTTAGAGTCTTTTGAACAGATATCAGATGTTGCTGAAGTTCTGCTTTTTTATTGTGAAATATCCTGCAAAACAATTTGAAGCGTGCCAGCTTTTTGTCACTCAAAAGTTGCATAAAAATACTATGCAGTTTAGTGCAGGTTATACATATGTTTCCAGTACTGTGGTGAAGTTTACATTAATGCACTATGTTAGACTGATACAGAGCAGCTTTGGGGTTCATGGTCAGTGTTTGTTTACATCGAGGTTGGCAGACATCAAATCACTGAATTCCACCTTTAAACTAGCTTTACAGACTTTAGTGTTGGGCAGTCAGCCATGATAGTTCATCTGCTTATTTTTGGTAAATTGAGCTTAATTGATTATTTTCCCCATGCTTCACCACTGCAAATAACCTTAGTGTTTCCCACACCTCCAGAATTCCTCTTTAACCCCGGACCACTCATTTTCCGGTTTAGGTGTGGAGGCAAAGTCACCCATCTGCAGTGTAGGCAAGAGTAAACAGAGTTTGTTTTATTTAACTCTCTTTGTTTTTCTTTGGATTTTTACCACCTCTGGTTAGAATACTTGCTGCTTTTCTTTTGCATTATACCACAACATGGTCTCAGTGGCACTGTGACGCACAGTCATGGTCAGAAGTTTGCATAGACTCATCGTGGGTATGAATGTCATGGTAATTTGTGGGTTTTAATGATTTTGTTGAACAGCTTGTTTTCCAGAGTGAAATGTTTGTACAGTAAACACGAGTATTGCATTTTCACTAATCCAGGGTCAAAAGTAAAAATGCAGGGCCAAATATATAAATATATCCCCACTAATATTTGTACAAAATAATACAAAACAGCCTTAAATCATGATGCTACCACCACCATGCTTAATAGGTCATATAATGTGCTTAGGTTTGAAAAACTTCACCTTTACTCCTCCAAACATTACCTCATGTCATTGCGCCCAAAAGCTCAGTCTTTGTCTCATCTGACCTCAGAATGTTTCTTCAGAAGGCATTTGGCTGTTAATGTAAGTAGGTGCAAATTTCAGGTGTCAGGTTTCTTTCTTGGTTAGCACCCTTAGTCTATGGCAACATGATACTCGCTCACTGGACAGTGACGCTGGTGTTCCAGCAGTTTTCAGTTCATGGCAGGCTTTGAACCCAGGTGGCTCCTGGGTTGTTCCTGAACATTTCCCTCTCATCTAAGGTTTGGATCTTCTTCCACCAGAAAAGTGGTGACACATCTGAATAACTTGTTTGAACTGATGATCTTAGAATCTGCAGTTGTTTAGAAATGGCTCCAAGAGACCTTCCCTACTTGTGTAAATTTACAATTCTCCTTCTTAGATCTTCAGTGAGTTCTGTGAACTTTCCCATTATTCTGAGTATTGGTCAACCCACTGAGTCCTGTCAAACAAATCCTTTTAGTACTGGCAAAAAGAAACTAAAGGTTGTAGTTAACAATCACCACTAACAAGAAGCCTTGGTCTTGTCAAGCTACCAGTAACTTTCAGCAGCAGTTATTAAAAGGTTAAATGAATGTATGCATATATTTGAACCTGTGTGTATATTTTGGCTTAGAGAAAGTTCAAAATAAAGGTGCTGTACAATCATTCCAGCCTGGAAAAAGGACATTTCAAAGAAATCATTCAAAGCCCCAAATTACCATGACTTTCATACCCATAAAAAAATGAAGTCAGCTGATTGTAGCAAGTACTAAAGGGCATCTTTGATTATTGATTCTGTTCAGTCATTCTGGAGATAACTGCAGAACTTATGCAACTGGCAACATGTTCATTTACTATGCTACGCTGTTACATAAAAAGTGTAATGTACTTACAGGAGAATGTTAATTTGTAATGCAACACACCTGGCAATCCTTTGTCCTTTTTTTTGGTTTTGTTTTGTTCTCTTTGACAAGTTGAGGAGCAAACAACTACATAAATAAAAGAAAATACTGGTTTGTGGAACATGAGTGTATTGTGGCTCCACGGTGGTTAACCATACACAAAATATCCAAATATCCTTGATTTGAAATCAGGAGGCACAAACCCAGCCTCATGGGGTTGCAAGCTATTGTAGTCCTTTTGTCAGTCCTGAGTCTGGATAAATGAGAAGGATGTATCAGGAATGTAAAATTGTGCCAAAACATGTGGATCCATCCGCTGTGGCAACCCCATGGGAAATAAGTGGGCAGCCAAAAATACATAGAAAGGGGGTGTATTAGTACTAATTAATTTATAGATCTGCAATAAACAAAGAGTATGGCAGTGAGAGAAGAGTGAAGACTTATTTGAAATGTGTAAGAGTTATTTAACTGAGATGAATAAAGATAAAAGACAGATTGAGCGAGTACTCGAACACCTCCCACAATTTCACTCCCACGCTTCCTCTTTTGCCCACGCACTCTCTGTTACTGTGACGTTCACTCTTCTTTTTTACTCCTCCGCTTGACTGTGGAGGCGTACTGTTCTCCTCTCATTCATACACTGCCACGCTATTTCCATATTTCTGAGTGGACACTGCATTGACTTAAAATGTCTGTGGAGGAAGAGGAAGAGGAAGCACCATGTTTGGCTCCATGTGAGAACATCAGATTTCCGATCATGCTGAGATCGTGATCAGACCTCACATGAGTGCCAGGCGCTACAGATGGAGTTACATCGCCAGTAATCATGCTGAGAGATGAGCGTGTCTGTGTGTTGTGGTGTACATATTTGCTGATCTCTGTGAATTCGGTACAAGAAAATATAAACAATTTTTACAGTTCACATCCAATTCAGAGCTTTTTCTTTAAATGAAATGAATAACAACTTATGTTTAAAAAATAAATACAACACACACACACACACACACACACACAGGCATAACAATAATCTGATTATTACCTCAAATGAGGCAAAATGATTACTTTCCCATGACACATTACATCTAGCTGCATTGCAATGTCTATTTTACACTACATCAGTGCAGAAAAGGGAAAAAGTAGTTCTGATGACAACTTTTGACAGTGGAGACTATATTTTACCTCCATGGCACATTTCTTTTTTTAATATGTGCACTCACCAAGGACAGGATGTAACATAGGAGCTTAAAGCATCCACGCTGACCAAAGATTGCACCACGCACTGTCATGGAGGATCAGACCTCTTAACGCCTGATCCTCTTCCCATAAACCAGCTGTCAATGGGAATGAGGGAGTTGCCCAGTATTACAAAGCTATTGCTAAATGACTGGAGGTGCAAAAAGATGCAGACTGTGAATCTAAAAAGTTATAAAGCAATATGATAAACAAGTAACATATTACTGCCCATCAAAGGATTCTTGTTGGGTTTAAGCTTTGACCACATATAAATAGATAATGCCTTTGGTTTCCTTTACTTGTCTCTCATAAATAAATAAACTAAATTTATTAGTTTATTTAAATTTAGTTTATGGCACTTGCTTATGACTAAATATTGTATTAAGTTAAATTGAATGTTTTTAAGTTAAACCAAATTATTTTGGTTGTCAACAATACTGGGTTGTAGCATCTGAACAATGCTCAGTTGGGACTAAGGATCGCAAACTCTGCAGAGAAAATAGCATCCACACCATTATACAACCGCCACCCTGAACCGCTGATAGAAGGCAGGATGCTATCATGTTGCTTATACCAGATTCTGATCCTATCATCCAAAAGTTGCTGCGGAAATAAAAACTCATCAGACCAGGACTCACCCAATCTTCTGTTGTGCAATCTTGTTGATCCTGTGTGAACTGTGGCTTCAGTTTCCTGTTCTTAGCTGACACAAGTGGTACCTGGTGTGGTCTGCTGCTGCTGTAACCCATCTGTTTTATAGTTTAATGTGCTGTATGTTCAGAAATGCTCTTCTGCACACTTTGGTTTTAACATGTGGTTATTTAGTTACTTTTACCTTCCTATCAGCTCGAAGCTGTCTGGCCATTCTCCTCTGGCCATCTGGCTCAGATGAACTATCATGGCTGACTGAACTGCCGCACACTAGATATTTTCTTTCTCCATAAACCATAGAGACGGTTTTGTGGGAAAATTGCAATAGATCAGCAATTTTTGAAATACTCAGACCAACCCATTTGCCACCAACAACCATGTTCAAACTCACTTCAGTCATTTTTCTCCCCCATTCTGATGCTCAATTTGAAATTCAGCAGCTCGTCTTGATAATGTCTACATGTGTCTACATGAATAAATTGCACTGAGTTGCTGCCATGTGATTGGCTGGTTAAATATTTGCACTGACAAGCAACTAAACCAGTGGACCTAATAAAGTGGAGGGCAAGCATAAAGTATACAGCATGCATGGTTTAGTGGTTTATATGCACATTAAATCAAATTCTGAATCTCTGTTCTTTAAATCTTCTGCATGATGTCCATCCTCCACTTGTTTTAAAAGTGTTCTCATTTCACTCCCTATTTATCTCAGTGAGGAGCAGGGTCAGATAAACGACTGCATAAAAGGCCAGTGACACTTTTCTGCTGTTACTCTTCTCTCCACACAGCCTGACTCAAAATTGCAAGGCTTTCCAAAGAACAGCCATTTAAAAGAATTCAAGGCACTGAAGTGCTTGATAAGAAGCCGTTAATAACCTAAGAGCCGTGTTATTGCCAGTTCTAGTTCTTGTCCAAGCTGCTTTATGCCATAACACAAAAATAAATTAAATAACGAAATAAACAGTCAGATCACACCCTCAGGACTGGGTGTTGACTTTTTGTTGCACCACTTTTACAGTGTCATTCTAATTAAGGTGGGTGTCAAACAGTTCCCAGCATAGCTCCACTCAACTTCCACCTGACTGGAGGTCTAATCGGGCAGAGCAATGAAAACAACTTTGTGGCAGAACAGTGAAGTCCTGTTCCTTTTTTGTGTGATTTGTGTAAGAGTCCAGCCGGTGTAGAGCCATTAATAGCATCAACAGCCAATAGTAAAATATAAATGAATAGAAAATTTAAAAAACAAAAACAGAACAATCACTGGCACTTGTCCTGGCCTAGAGCTCTCTTTTGACTGAAAAGCTTCAGTGATTGTAGCGACCAAAGAGACAAGAGTCATGAGAAACATGATAAATAGTCCTTAATTTACTGTTGAATATATTGTAACTAAAAAAAAACTTTACATCAACATTATTATGAGTTTTACTGAGCTTTTTTTTTTATTGTTTTCAGCAGGGGGATGACGCAATCATCCCAACTTATCAAACTGTAGCCTGCAGTGTTATAGAGACCTATATTTAAAATCATTTTCTGGGACTCTTTGTTCCCAAAATGAAAACTGAAATGCATTCTAGTTTTTTGAAGAAAAGGCAAGCAGTGTTAACAAGATGTTTGTTGTTTGTCTGTCAATCTCATTCTTGGTCACAAAAGCTCTCATTGTACTTATCTCTGGTTTACAGTGTGTTGCAGCTGCATGAATAGTATGTTTGAGACACCTGCATGGCTTTTGTGGCTAATCTGTATTTGGCTAAGCTTCGGTCAAGGGGGTTGTAAAGTTGCTGAACTCCGCTGATCCACTTGGGAGAAAGATCATGGTGATACAAGCCTCCGGTCAGGTTCCCAAACACGGCACATTTAAGTACAACAAAATGTTCATTCTTCACAAACTAACATTTTTCTGCTAACAAAAACCACTATTTAAAATGGACCTTGTTCACTGGAACCATATATGAGCAGAACACTGTCTCCATCAAAAAACATCATACACATGGTGGAGTTTAAGCTGGCACAAAGCACAAAGCTCTCTGCAGGAGATTGTAACTCTTAAGCTGAGTCTCAAGCAGTGTTAGCAAACAACAAGCAGTATTAAGAACCCTAATGGGGTTAATT
>VVHJ01032029.1:0-25373 GCA_015107715.1 Tylochromis polylepis
AACTCTGACCAGCTTCCCTGTCCCTGCTGAAGAGAAGCACCCCCAGAGCATGATGCTGCCACCACCATATTTGACAGTGGGGATGGTGTGTTCAGAGTGATGTGCAGTGTTAGTTTTCCGCCACACATAGCGTTTTGCATTTTGGCCAAAAAGTTCCATTTTGGTCTCATCTGACCAGAGTTTGCTGTGTCCCCCACATGGCTTGTGGCAAACTGCAAACGGGACTTCTGATGGTTTTCTTTTAACAATGGCTTTCTTCTTGCCACTCTTCCATAAAGGCCAACTTTGTGCAGTGCACGACTAATAGTTGTCCTATGGACAGATTCCCCCACCTGAGCTGTAGATCTCTGCAGCTCGTCCAGAGTCACCATGGGCCTCTTGGCTGCATTTCTGATCAGCGCTCTCCTTGTTCGGCCTGTGAGTTTAGGTGGACGGCCTTGTCTGTACTGATATCAAAGTAGCACCTGAGCGTGATGCTACCACCACCATGGTTGATAGTTTCAGGTACAGCTACAATGTTCTCAGGTTTGAAAGCCTCACCTTTACTCCTCCAAACTTGTCTTGTCACTGTGGTCAAATAGCGCAATCTTTGTCTCGTCTGACTGGTGGTTCCTAAGTCATTCCTTAACAGTCTAATTCATTTCCTCTCATCAGAGGGTGACAGTTTAGGTCCTCTTCCAGACCCACTTTGGGGAAAAGTGGTAACAAATCAGAATAATTGATACTTTTACTTGTTTGATCTTGGAATCAGCTGTTGTTTAGAAATGGCTCCATAAGACCGCCCCAACTTGTGTAAATCTATAATTCTCCTTGCGTGTATGGATATATTCGACTATGCATGCGTACGTTTGACCCTGCGTGGATTCAAGAAAATCCAAAATAATTTCCAACCCAGTTTTTAATTTTTAAAGCCAATAAAGATTTGTACTGTACAATCATTCTACCCTTGAAAAAAGAACAGTTAAAAAAAGTAATAAAAGCCCAAAGTTACTATGACATTCATGTTTATGATGAGTGTGAGTATAAACAAAGCATAATTACAAGTTACAATATGTTAAGCTAAATTTGTAAAATTATGTAAGTCATAACCCAGATGGGCCTAAAAATATTATTGATTGATCATGCAAAAATATATAGTCAAATCAACAAGACTTTCCTTTATATTATGGGAACATGAAAGTGACTGATTTTTGGAAAACTGATAATAAAATAATGGCTCTATTCTTCTTTTCTCCTCTCTTTCCAGCTTACAGCATTTGAAAGTATGACTAAAAGAATTACATAGCTTGTGCTCCCTACAGTATTTCATTTTCAATGCTTGTTTACTGGAAGAAAAAAAATTGTGGAGAGTGATGCTTCTAAATGATCGAGAGCTGACATTGTTTTCCTCTGGGTTTTGCTCTCTCTTGCTTTCTTCACCCCTCCATCTTTCTGTATCCTCGATTGCCCATCTTTGCCGTTCTCTCTCTGGGCTGGACACTTTGTCCTCACGCTCCCTGTCTCCTTCTCCTCATGCCAGTCCTTCTCCTCCTCCTCCTCCTCCTCCTCCTCCTCCTCTCTGCCTGGGCCCAGTGTGAGTGATAAATTATTCGTGGGCATGCTCAGAGGGCCCAGGGCTTCTCATTCCTGCACACAGAGGACTAGAATTGATCCAGCCTGTGGTTCAACTTAATTGGAAACCCAGTTATACCAGCTACAGACACACTCGCACACAAAAACACAGAGCGCACATGCCTGAACATGCACTTCCAGACACTCCACATATAGTAAAGCCACATTCAGACACACATATGGACTGTTGCATGATAGAGTATTCCCCCCGTGTGTCGATGCATGTTTATTACACATGTTTAGTATCAACATTATTACACAACACACACAAATATGTCTTGTTACATTCATTCATGCTTTAAAATGCTGCAGAATTACCATTTACCTACACATCAGCTGTGTTTTACAGCAAATATACTAAAAAAATACAAGTGCGTATTGTATCTAAAATACAAGAACAAGTAGATAAGTACACACACAGACACACGCACAAGCACACACTTTTTATAGCCACTAAGCCTGCATTCTAAGCAGCACTAAAGAGGAGTAACAGTCCACAGTGGAGCAATATGGAGGCCCAGGTTTATCGATTGGACTGAGACACTGACTATCATACAGCTAATAGATTACATCAGACACATCGAAGCAGCCCAGTCAATGAGGCCTGATCCTATTAACTGGGGATTTGTAAACAGTTGTGTGCTCACTGTGATGGCTGCTGTGCTGCTTTGTGAGCCTTGGCGAGGAGATGACGGCTGTAAGGGTTTGAGGGGCTGCTCGTATACAGCTGCACTCTGCCCCCGCAGACCACCGATCACTCGGCTCCTCTATTCCGAATATCACAGTTTAGCTCACAGAAGACGACGCTGTCAGCAATTATAATTTCACAGTAGTGAAAACAGCTTCGACAGAGTAAGATAATCCATGACAGGAAACACGAGTCCTTCCACGGATTTTCTTAGTTTGTTGTGTATGAGTTGTCGTATGTTTGTCCTATGTGCAGCAGAAGTAATCCCGGCATTCTTTTAGAAACATTTCAGCTTAAAGGCTTAAAGTCAGAGCGGCATTTAAAAAGAAAAGTTGGGATTAGTTCATTTCAGTAGAATCAGGTAAGTGCTAGTGTTGTGTGCAGGCATTGTGACAGAGTTAAAGCTAGAAATACAATCTTTAGGAAAGTATGTTAACTGGAGAGCTTTGGTATCTGGCTAGCAAACAACAGTCAGTCCATTCTCAGTCCCAAATCAGGACACTCTATTGCTTGGTCAGGGCCTGTCAGCATCACGCTCTAACACAGCAGGTGTTTCTGAAGTGTAATATAAACTCTATAGTCAGACAGAGTTCAATAGGAGTCCCTGTATATCTGAAATGGACACCATGAGGCTCGAGGGAAAAAGTGCCCTGCTGGTGTTTTTACTGGTGTGGCACATTTAACTGTGACAACAAAACTTGCTGATTGGAGACATTTGTCTTATAATAAGCAGTTAATGCCATGAAAGAGAGCTTTGTTTTTTTAAACTTAACCATAAAATGTAATTTCTTCACTCCCCAGCTAGTGACTGAAAATTAAAATAATAAACAAAAGTAACATTTTGGTTAATAATAATGGTCCCAGATAGGACGCCTGTCTTCTGGTTGATTTTCATTTAATCACCTGCTTTCTGTATGGTAAAATGGTAGGCAGTGCTGTGCATGCTGGAAAATAATCATAAAGGTACATCAAAAAGAATGGGATGCTATCATGGTACCTGTTGCATTAAAGCATGACAAGAAGGGGCTTCTGGCCAGGAACAGTATGTGATGAGTCCAGAGATGAAACAGCATATTGCTGCTACCTTGACAGCTACTGTATTTCACCACCTAGTCCTTCACTATAAACTTCTACTGCAGCCTGTTTTGCAAGCTAGCATGAGTAACGATTTTATCTATCCTTTTTTGATTTTGTATATGACATTTGTAGATAATAGCTGATAGGGTTTCTGGTGGGAATGCACCAAAAAAAATCTGCTGGTAATAGCATTGTTAAATGGCATCGAACCAGATGTGACATTTACCCACTGCAGTAGCAGTCAGTCTGCGGTTAAATGCTTTTCTAAGCGCACTAAAAATAAAATAAAAAAATACAAAATAGTAACAGCTTCAAAAAGAATCACCCTTAGACTTTACCATGTTGCATTTCAACTTTAGACAATGTTTTTGGTTGCATCCATCCATTTTCTCCCACTTATTCAGTTCAGTGTCACGAGGAGGCTGGAGCTGCTATAGGGTGATAGGGGACAACTTAGACAGGTCACCAACACAGGGAGACAACTATTCACACTCACATTCACACCTATGGCCAGTTTAGAATCACCAGTTAAACCTAGCCCCACTAACTGCACTGGCTGTGGACTGCGGGAGGAAGCCGAAGTACCCAGAAAGAATCTACACAGACTCGGGGGGGAAACATGCAAACTCCACACAGAAAGGCTGTGGATGATGGATTTGAACCCAGGACCTTCTGCGAGGCAACAGTGCTACTCCATTGTTCCACCATATAATATGTGGTCAAAAATATAAATACATCTAGGATGTCATAAATAATTAGTGGATTTACTAGAGATACTGGCACAATTACGCTTAGAAATCATCATTAACTTGTATTGTTGTACTTTAATAGTGCTTTGAACTTGTGGCAACTAAACTAAAAGCAGTAGAAAGAAAGAAACACACAGTCTAGCATTCCTACAAAGAGCTCCTGCAGGAAAAAAAAAAACCCCAGCCACCTCTGTCTGAAATAAACCTCACAAGTTAACAGCTCAGTTCATTTTAAGTCCATTACAGCATAAGCAATAGTTCTGTTTAACCAGCACTATGGCGGATGCTGGTCGTGGGGTTTTCATATTAATTTCGTGGCCTAAACCTATTCACACGTTCCTTCGGGGGCTGTGCTGCAAAGAGGAGTGAAAACACTGCGAAAGAGAGAGAGCGAGCGAGGGAGATAGCAGCACTGTGCTCTCAGCCAACAGTGTGTTTTTAAGAGCAAAACGACTTTTCCAAAATAAATAGATCTGTGTCGCGGACTGCTAGGAGAGAGAAAAGCCCTCGGTTCAATAATTAATTCCCGAGTCGAGGGTTTTGGAGAGCCGCTGATTGGGCTGATTTTTTTTTTTTTTTTATTCTGTTATGATACAAAGGAGGCCGTTTGAAGTAATTTGTCCCAGAGAGAGCAGCTTGGAATACCATACATGCTTTGATTTAGCAAAGCAAATTTAATTTTGTTTGCTTTATGCAAACCAGCCGGGGCCGCGGGGCTTTCTCTGATTCCACCAGAGGGGTGATGGTGGTGGTGGTGCTGATGATAGAGGTGGGGGAGTGCACACAACAGAATCACGCTGCTGCAGCTAATATATAATACAGACCGCACACTCATACACACACAGACGCACGCACACACACGCACGCAGTAAGCAGCAACAGTTCAAAAGTACAAAGCTTACACACCACCACACACACGCACACATGCACACAGTCCAATCCCTTTGAAATCAAAGCTTAAAATAATTGTTTGTGCGTTGTGTTTTGTTTCATTCTATCTGTCTATTATTAGTGTTACTGGTATTATTCCTATCATGTTGTTTTAGCTGCTTGTTCGCACTGCTTGCCAGGGTTTTGTTTTATGCTGCTAATGAAAGCTTCTCTCCCTGCTTTTGTTCTGCTTTATTTTTTTCAAATACGTGAATGGAATACATCTGTTTATATCTGCGCCTGATATTTCCCAAGATGTCTAACACCCAGCAGCACAATAATGAAGAGGCTACTTGTGGTTTTTTTTCCCCCTTTTACTTTCCAAAGGCTTTTTTAAAAAAAAATCTCCACATCTTAGTGCAGATTTTGCCATTGACTGTGACGGTACACCTTAGCGCGGAGCCGCATGCATGCATGATGTGTTGCAGTTTTATCATTAATGATGGGAGAAATTAGCTGTGTAGTATACCTTTAATTACTTTCGTTCTATCCTTCTGTACTGGAGAAATGAGTGCCTGTGTACAGATGTTGAGGCACACAGCAGAAGCGTTTCTCCTCAGGAACAGGAAAAAAAAAGGTGTTCAGAATGGGTAGCCAAGCGGTTTTCTTATGCTCCATTCAAGCCATTTTCTTAGGGAACAATAATGAGTGGATAAAGCAGAAAAACCCAATTTCCTTTATGCTTTTTATATCCTGAAAAAGCCCTCATTGACGACCCTTTGGTCTTTTGTTATAGAAAACTGAGCTAATATCCTCCAGCTCTCTGCACAGTTTAAAGGTCTTAATTGGATTCCATTAGTATATTGCTTGACATGACACTTGAGTCCGCTCCATTAGAATTCCCCTGCCCGGGATTAAAAAGAAGACTTTTTCTACATTCGACTCTCTTGGCTCTTTTGTTAAAGTCTCATATATTCTTTGTTGGATTCACAGTTTTTAGTGACACCATTATTAAAAATGTAAGCTTGACTTTAAGTAGGTGCTTTTATGTCTAGAGGACCTGCTATTAAAGGTATGGAAGCGTCTCATCGTGGCAGTTTATGTATCAATAAACCTTTGCATTAATACAGTGCAAGCTTTACATGTGGGCCTGATAAAATGTGTTGTACACCCCATAAAACCGTCCTCCAGCTTTTTTCTGCACAAGACTGGAGCACTGAGCTCCCTGGAGGTTTCTTTTCAGAGTATCACGCAGAGTTGAAGTGTTTCCTCTGTGGTTTCAGTCGGTGTAGAACACAGGCCGAAAGGAAGGATGCGTTTGATGATATTCTGTTTTATGTCTCTTGCCCTAGTCCTAAGATGACGTGGAGGGATGTGCAGCATCTGATCGCCAAGACAGCAAAGATCCCCGACTCTAAAGAGCCTGGCTGGAACATCAATGCAGCAGGATACCATGTTCACCATAGGTACCTTAAAACATGCATGCAACACAAACATGTGGCGTTACCACTGGGGTTAGTCCCAGCATCTTGCCTACTTAACTTACTAGTAAACTAATTAATGTATGAGTCAGTCACATTAATCATTAGGTTTATAGGTTTTTATGAGGTAAAGTACACAGCTGAAATACTTGTTTTTTTTACCCCGAGGTTGTGCAGACAGCACAGACTTTATAAAATCATTTCTCCAGTCCAAGAAAAATTGCAAAAATATAACCCCCAGAGGTGTTGTAAGGACCTTGAAATATTTGGTGGTGGGTGGGGGTGGCTCTGCCCAGCCCTGAAATTTTTTTGATTTTCACCCAATAAATTTATGAGTAAAATGAATGTGGTAAAGGTTCCTAAGGTGGTTCCCTAACATAAAGTGTAAATAAACAAAACAAGTGCAATCTAACTTCCCTTTCATCTTCATTGTCATGTTTATTTCCAACAGTAAGAGTAGAACAGTGAAGAAGAATTATGGCCATGATGTAAATGAAGCAGTCATAGGCTTGACTGTATGTTGCCAATGCTTCAAAATAAAATCGACCAATCCTGATCTCCCGAGCTTCTGTTTCTATTGTGCGACAACTGCCCTGTTTGAGCTGTGACGAACATGAACTGTGACAAACTGCGTTAACTCTGTGTGTTATCTATCTGATACCCTCCTCTTCTTCACCTCTCCAGGAGCTCTTTTTGGTGCCTCATTTCTCGGTCACACTCCTTATCTGCTCTGCTGTCTTCTCTTCGCCTCCTGATTAGATTATAAAATGTTTCTTAATCAGTTTATTTTATATGTAGATAGACAAAAGGCAAATGTTTTCTTTTTCTTCTTTTTGACATTTTACAGTCCTATAATCATATGGAAAAGGTTTCCCTTCATAATGTTTATATAATACGAAACCACTTCAGAACCTCTGAGCTCGATTGGCTAGCGTAAGTGCTCTCTTGTTCATGAACCTCAGTTTGTAGATGACTCATCTGCTGCAACAGCAACAGGAGACAAGGCCTCCTTCACCTCCTCTGACCTCACTTGCACCTTATTGCCTTATACCTTCTTTTTTATGTTTTTTATTTTTAAAAAAAGGTTATTATAACTATTGACACCAGATGCCAACAATGACCCACTCAGCTCTCTCACTGTTTTCAGGTTGTCTGTCTCGTGAACACAATATTTCAAATTTAGCATCAACAATAACTTGTATTCAGTGATTAACTAATTACATTCTGGTTGCCAGCATCACTATAAATATTTTTGGCAATAGCCCATAATTCATACATTAATTATTACCAGACTTCAAATAAATATTCAATAGGACAAACAGATGACATCGTATATTCACTGAATGATTCAAATAGTTTTAAAAAAGCGATTGTTTTGTCCATCTCCTGTGGCAGATGAATATGGAAATGTACAGTCGCTTTATTTGTAAATATTCTCACTCTCCAGTTGTAAAATTTTGTAGCCTGTATAAAAAATATTTTGTTTAAAAAAGAGAGGTTTAAAATATTTTGTTTAACTAAAATGTGAAAAGTCATCTAGCCAAATAATTCAGTTAAATTTATTTCAAATCAATTCAGGGTTTTTTTTTCTATTCTATTCTATTTATACAGCACCAAATCCCAACAACAGTTGACTCAAGGTACTTTACATTGTAAGATAAAGACCCTATGGTAATATAGAGAAACCTCCACAATCAGAAGACCCCCTTTGAGCAAGCACTTGGTGAAAGCAGGAAGGAAAACCTCCCTTTTAACAGGAAGAAAACAAAAGGTTTTCAGTTTGATACCATAGGTGCATCTCCTAAAAATTGGCGACCCTGACCTCAAGGTTAGAGGTCAAGTTTTCTGAAAATCTTCTGAACATGATAACTCCAAAGAGATGTCATCTGGGATTTCCAAATTTATACCATTGGTACATCTACTAGGAGACTGTGGGTTTAGCACTGGCAGCCATCAGTATTTTTGTATTTGTAGTGTGAACGATTAGTGAACTAGTTTGAGTTAATAAAAATTGATATCAAGTTACTGCGGGCAATGTTGTATAATGAGAAGTTGTAGCTGCTGTCAAAGGCACTAAAAACGTCACAATTTTGATTTAAAAATTTGTGCTGCTGTTGCGTAACAATCATATTTTAAACTTTCTGACCTTCTTCTGCATATTTGTGAATTCAGAAATTCAGCAGTATTTCTTCATTTCTAAATACTTGTTTTTACTGCTGAAGAGGAAAGTAGTTCAAAATCATTATCTTCCTGCCTGGGACTGAGTCATTTAAATTGGTTACAGGTTATTAGTAGTGACTTTTTGCCTCGATTGTAAATAACAGACAGATAAAAAATGCAGGTGAAGCATCAGCTGCTGTTTTGTTGGGTATATGTTGCTTGCGTCGATAATAAAGATAATCTTTCAATTACGTTACACCTGTGCTGTATGCTTCATGGCATCTTGTAGGCGTAAAATATAATGCAACAAGATAAAAGATTTAGAGCATAAGGGAAGTTTTATGGGCTGATTTTAAAAAAATTGTATAATTCCCTTAATTATACCTATGAACTATAATTTTGCCACCTTGAAGTTTTCTTAACCATTGAAAACATCACTAAAACTTTGAAACTGCTATCTTTAGAAGGGCATACCTGCAAATTTGTTGGTCTCTATTTCATCTGGGGCATTATAGCTACTTATGTTGGCCACTGAATCTATTGAGCTATATTAGAGAAATTAATTAATCTATTTAGTGGTTAGGCTCTGATGACCCATCATGACAGAGCAGAATCCCAGTGGTGATAGGATTTAGGAAATGACTCCCCCGAAATCTAGATGCTGGTGGTGGTGAAGACGGAGGCTTGGATGGAGCTTTGAGAGACTCGAGTAAGGCAGAAATGAGGAGGTGGGTTGCACAGATGATATTCTGAAAGGGAGAATGACGGAAGAGCACTGAGATTTAAAGCACATGGAGTGGAGGCTAATTGGCTCAATGAAGGTGGGCAAGAAGATGATTGGACTAGTATAATGATGTCAATATTGAGTTTGACAGCGTGGGAATGTGGAAGTGATGCAAAGAACAGTCTAACAGCCGAACATCTGGGAAAGCAGGCAGATGAGTGATTACAGATCTTCTTTACTGAACTTCCACACAAGCTTCATTTTCAAAGATGGCACCCAGTCATTTAAATATAAACTGCTCAACTGGCAGATGAGCTAAATGGCCTTTCAGTTTTCAGGTTTGCTTCCATGTTCTATGGCCGTCTGCACATGTGCAGTATTGTTTTCATCAGTAGGTTCGTGAATATAAAGCTCCTTTTGATTCACTGAGTATTGATAGTCTTGTCAACAGTTTCACTAGCATATCTTTTATGTTTGTGCTCGGTGGGGAACGTACTTAACTGACCACTGGGAATTTGTTTGTGCTGCAACAGCACAAGAGGCTTCTTGGAAACACTGACAAGAAGGCTGAGTAGCAGCATCATATCCAGCTCTCCATGTTTCCAACCAAGCTAGCAAACCAAAGAGTAGAAAAGAAGGATGAGATATTTTAGTTACCCTTAAGTCTGGAAGTGAAAGTCCCATTCATTTTTGTTGCATTTTCATTCTACCTATTAGCCAGATATGTCTGGGGTGGAGCAAGAAAACTAAATATAGTAACAAAGTGCTGTTTTTTTGGATTATTAGAAAACATAAGGAATTTATGATCCTTTTGCAGCTAGTTGTTAGCCTGTACTGACCTTTGCACATCTATAGTATGTTGCCGCATCCAAGCTTACCTGGCTACGGGAAGGTGTCTAGCTCAAACTTGCACGTAAACCCGGTATTTGGGTCGGATCACTTCCACACCATAATCGAACTGCGCACAAGGTTCTTGGTGTGGTTATTTTAGCCCGCACCCGAGTGCGATTACTGTGTTCACACCTGGAGAAAACATCCACGCCAAAGGGGGAAAACAAACCTGATTTAAACAGACTGAACACTACTGCTGTGAAAACATCTCAAGAGGCTTTTCTGAACCAAAGCAGTCACCCCTATGCAGTGCCCTGTTGGCTTCACTTGCAATACCTGAGAGCGGTGTCCATCTTTTATGTAAACCACAGGTTATATAATTTTATACTTATGTTTATATCTGAGAGTCAACCTCTAGCAGTGACCTGAAGTGTGACACTGCAAACAAGGCAGGCTAAAGCCTTCACTGTGGACTAGGATCTCTGACCACATATAACCTCTGGCCTCATAACAAAGTATAAGTGAGAGAAAGTCTCAAAACACATATTTCGTTAAATTTCATGGCTTTATAATAAAATAAGCTCTATTAACATTTTATCTGTTTAACCTTAGTACTCAGGTGTTAGCATAACTTCTACTTCTACTACCTATCCACTGATGCTGTTTCCACATGCGCGCGCGCGCGCACACACACACACACACACACACACACACACACACACACACACACCTCTTTTGTCTGTGCTCACACCTACACACTCTCCTCATATATAAAGTGCTTCAACCACAAAAAGCAGCAGTCTGTTTTATGACAGTTGAGACAGGTGATCTTGTCTGGGGAGGAGTGTCATTGTAATCCTCTAATGTTATTATCACACCCACAGCGTGTCTGAGTGTCCGTACCTGCAATGATTTACAGACACAGGCTGGAGGGACTGGGGCTTCTCTCTCTCCCTCAGTGTTGAACCAGAGCGAGCAAGAGAGAAACCCATGCTCTTCTAGACATCCCATAAACGGTTTTACAATGCTTTCACAGTGTCTGCCAGGCGATGACATACCGGTAATCAGTCATAGTGTTAGTGATGCTTTTCTCTGTTCACCGTCTCACTCACCTTAAACTTGCTTCTCTTCATCTTTGCTGTAACTAACACTCTTTGCCTCTTTTTGTAGTTTTTTCTCAACATTCCTCTTCTCTTCTCTTCTCTCCTTTCCTTTTCCCTTTTTGCTCGCTGTTATTCTCGCTCACTCCCTTCTTATTTCTCTCTTCCATCCCCTCTTTCGCAGCATGCCATGTCATAAAATAGATTGTAATTACTGTGTTGCTGTGAGAAGAATGGATTAATTAAAATATAATGATGCCGATCACACCAGCGGGCGTCTGTTGAAATCTGCCCATTTAGGGGCTATGGCAGAGGACTTGTAATGCCCTGATCATACTGCAGCGGCCACACTAATTATAAAGAATGGTTTATTACATGCATCAGGACAGGTGGACTAGGTAGTGCCATGAGCACAGGGTCACTTACCATCAATAAGGTTGTTGCAGTACATTAAAGATTAGATATGATATCTATAATGAGAGGATCCAGGTTTAAGAAAATTAAAGACGGTCCTGAAGTGCTTCGCTGTATGAGGCTGGACAAGAGATGCTTTCATTAGTACTTGAGGTTCTGAGAAGAAGATGGCTTAAATAAAATCAGGAAGAAAAATATAAAGAGCAAAGTGTGTTTTCATCATTAATATTATTATTACCATATAATAGTCCAACTGTACAGGATTATGTTTCTAAAAGGACTTCATATAGTATGCTTTGGACAGAGGTAAACAGTGTTCAGATTATTTACATAAAGGAGCTCTGGTATGCTAATTTCAACCTTAAATCTTTTTGGACTCTACTAGTGTAACTTGCATGATTCTGAGTGTAAATAATCTTTATTTATTCTTATTTATTGTCTTTGTACTGGTCCTTGTTTCATTTAGTTCATCCACTGTCTGAAACAAGCTGTTTTAGTGCCATTCTTTTTGAAAGTTTTGTCTCACTGGCTCACCTTCATAAATAGCAGGTCTGAACAGCAGTTGTATGTATGACAAGACCAAATTAAGGATATCTGCTGTCACTGGCACCATACAGTGTAGAAAAAATGCACTTTATATTAAGATAAAGGTAAGGTAAGACCTTACCTTAATGTATTATAAGGTAAGATCCTACAATAGCGGGGAGAAAACCCCAACAGTTACACAACTCCCTTTAGCAGGAGTGTCATTGAGTGGAAGGCTTTGGAAAATTTGGAAATTTTGGAAAAAAGAAGGGCATAGATTTGGGACCACTGTGTTTTCTTAAGTTTTACAGCTTTTCCTCCCAGTAAAGACCTCCTCCATGGCCATTCATACTACAAAAAAATAACTAAGTAATAGATAAATAACTGTAATCTACTAATAGAAATTTCTGTTTTTCTTTTTACACATCTGTTCCTTATAATTTAGTCCCAAAGAGTTGTGCTGGCAAAAAATGAGTCCTATGAGCAAGTACTTAGCGACAGTGGGAAGGAAAAACTCACTTTTAACAGGAAGTAACCTCCAGCAGAACCAGGCTCAGGTAGGGGCAGCCATCTGCCATGGCAAGCTGGAGGTTGAGGGGAAAGAGAAGAAGAAAAAATAAATAGAAACTGAAACTGCACAGTATTCATACAGATTCATGTCTTTCAGCTGATGCCTATTCCTCTAAAATCAAGAAGTATTTTTCTTATTGTCCAAAAGTTTCATTTTGCTACCAAAATCAGCATGTTAGTCCTCTCAATAATAACTGACTTTGCCATGCTGTCAGCGCCAATCTGTCGCAAACTCGAGTTTCTTGTGAAGATTCAAATAACAGCTTTGAAGTGCAGTTTTTAGCAAACATTAATCAAACAGCATCAATAGTTAGAGGCTGTACAGCAGAGGATTACTGATCCGTCAGAGCGAGACGGTGTTCGCAGGATGGACACAAAACTCAAACAACAGAGCAGAACATTATTTCTTCTTTCAAAAAGTTAGCTTTCGCTTTCATTGAGGAAAATCAGAGTTGTTGGATGTAACCTCTTTAAAAGTTTTGTTGGGAGCATGTGCGGATTGGGGACAGATGGCTGCAGAGAAAGCATCGACTGCATGGCTTTGTTAAAGCTGCAGGAAAAATAGCTTCCTTATAGATGTTGGGTGAGTTGGCACTGATGTGTGTTGGGGGATTTGGCGGGGCGTTGGGTGGGTGGAATGGGTCGCACGCATCCTAGAGTTCCCATCTGTTTGACCTCCATATAGACTGGGAGCTTTCGTAAAAAGCAAAAAAAAAACCTCTGATGTTGGGGAGCGACCCACCACCCTCCGCCTCTCCACCCTCTGCTCCCACTGCCATGACGACAATAAACATGTCAGCCGCCACACGCCACAGCAATCTGCAATCAGATTTACTGTGCATGAAATATGGTGGTGCTTTTATTGGTCCAAAGACTTGTCACTCATAATTTATAGGCTGTTGCCGGGCCGGCTGTGATGTCAGCCGGCTCCCAGCACCCTCAGGAGAATCAAAAGAGAGTGGGGGGTGGTTGGGTGGGGAATAGAGATATAAAAGGACAAAAAAAATGTGTGTATGAGTGTGAGAGGGGAGACAGAAAGAGAAAGAATGGGAAAAGGTGATGGAAATGGGTGAAAAGAGGAAAAAGGAATAACAAGCATCCATCCTGTCTCTCTCCGTGCTGAGTTTATCAGACTGAGGGAGTGAATGTGTCAGTTTTTTTTTTCTAGGAACGCTACAAATGGATCTCCCTCTTTTCTCCTTTCCTTTCCTCTCCTCTGGCGTTGCTCTGTAGTCTTTGAACATTGACACCTATTGATCACATGGTCTGCGAAGGGAAGAAAAAAATAAAGAAACAGCAACAAATCTACGTTTCACATCTCCACTCGAAGCCTCTCTAACCTAGAAATAGAACGAGGAGAGTCTGCAGCAGAGGGATGATGTACGGAGAACAAGCAGAGCGTCCAGACGGGCTTAATTTCATTTAATCTCTTCTGATAGCATAGGTGCAACTACAGTAATTATCCTGTGGGAGATTGAGATAGAAAATAACAGTGGTGGAATAGATCAAAGAAACGCTGCCCCGGTTGCAAAAAAACAAAGTGAATATCAAGGAGAATGCATGAGTGGTGAAATGGTGTCTTAAAAAAAAGGGTGAAAAACTGTTATGGCATTAAAAAATGAGATAAGATTCAATCCCTCTTTTGAAAAATGATACTCTGTTCATGGAGAACTATTAGAATGTTTACATTTGCGGCATTTTGTTCCATATCAAAATAATTAATTGCCTCCATTTTCAAATTAAAAGTACATTACAACACAATTAAGGATGCAAATGAGTCTGGGCCTGTCGCGAGGAGCCAGAAAAAGTGAAAGAGTGACTGCGTTGATGTATGAGGCCTTGCGTGCCTTTTTGTGTATTAGGTGTGTCGCAATGGATCATTGTGCACGACTGTGTGTGTTTGCGTAATAATACAGAAAGAATGTGTCGTTATTGACGAGGAAGACTCAGTGTTGAAATTTCATCAGTTCGGGGAAATAAATCAGAGCTCTGCAGTAATAAACAACAGAGTAATTAGGTCACTCTTCCCTCAGTAACTGGAAGAGCTATTCTTTTTGTTTTTAAGGCCTCTGCCACGGGTTTGAAAATCACCCGACATGAACAGTACGCACACTTTTACATGCACACACATATATATTTCTCCATCTGTCCTCCCTTCCAAAGGCTCTGACCTCCAACGAGCCTGTTTCATGAAAGATGTCTACATCGTGGTAGGATCCAGGAATGGTTAAACATAATTTTGTCATAACCTTCCCTCTTCGGAGGGAAAACAGATATAAAAGTATATAGCCTGTGGTTTACTGCAAGTCCCCCTCACCCAACCTGGCTGCACGCAGGGGTTGATGGATGCTGGGCGTCGGCCGCCTTTTAATTGCTCGTAAATTTTTGATCCAGGGGAAAAAATGCCACATTCTCCTTGTCCCCCGGCGACATGGGTGACAGAGCCGCTCAGGAGGGAATAAAAGAACCTCGGCGAGGAACGGCGGGAGGATGGGAGGTAGAGGAAAAGGATACACACAGGCACATTGACACACTTTCAGATATAAAGACACGTAGGTGCAGGAAGCATACTAAGTAGAAGGCCTTGTGAGCACACGAAGGACCTTTAAAAGCTATCGCTATGATGAATTTTTATACGGTGAAATCTTTTATACTGTCTACATCAACAAAAAGCAGTAACAGTTATTTTCTCTTTATAAATGATTATGACACCAAATGCCATCCCTGGCTTCTCGAAATGATGTTTGTAGATATTTTTGATTAACATATCAAGTCATAAAGTCCCCACTGTCTAAAATATCCTGGTAGAATTCAGTAAACAAATGGACAACCATAGGTGTTGTGTAAATTAGATTTCTTGAAGCACACTGACAAGAAGGGAGCCAGTGAAAACTTGTAACTGCTGTGGTGTAAAATCATTTTGAGTGAAGATTTCGAAGGTTATTGCAGTATTGTAACACAAATGTAAAAGCCTGCAAGCTTTTACAGAAAGACAACTTGAGCTTTGCTGCATCGTACTTGTGTAACATGCCTCATTCCCACCACATCATAGACCAAACACACCCTCCCAATTAAGCTGCAAATTTCCCGTTTGACATAGTGCAGCTGCTGCCTAACTATATAGCTAAAGTATTTCTAGCTATATTCTTCTGCTGTAGCAAGTCATTTCAAACATGAGTTGAAACTAAAAGTGTTTTAATGCTGGTAATGTCAAAGAAATCTGAGAGATGCAATCTAAATATCAAGGTATGGATGAACCCAAGCCCAATCTCACTTGAAAAATTTGTGTTAGGCTGACCAGTGAGAACAGTGGGAGTCTTTACATTCCCCTCTTTAGTGGCCTGCTTGCAGCACTGAAATGTTGGTCTTACTACTGGCCTTCAAGAAATCAATATTTTTTTTACCTCTGCTGTGTTTGTGTAAAAAGCACTTACATAGATAGACCTTCAATTTTTAAATAACAGGAAGTTTCATCAAAGAAAAACACTTTTTAGTCTTGCTCCATTACCTCTCTGGGAATACATGACACAAATTATCCACGTCGAGCACTTACTGCGTCTTGAGGATCTATGAAAGGAAACAGTATAGGGCAAAGAACTGAGGTGCAGCAGCCTGCACAATGTACATGCAGATCTTTTTTCTTCTTTTACTGTGGAAGTGTCCTTTAAGCGTCTGCACAGCGCTCACAGTAATGAAGATGAAATTGAAAAATGGGCTTTAAAATCCATCTCTGCAGACTTGCAACTGTTGCCAAGCCTAACAGATGCTCATCTGATCGATTTCCTACCCAGTTTGTCTTCTTCCCGAGATGAAAGTATGAGAAGATAAATACAGGTTTATCCCACCATTTGCTTGTTCATTGCGGTAAGGTCCGACAACCTGCCGGGGATTTTGATTATTTCCTTCTTCCATGTCAGCCTCAGCCTAGCATCAGATCCTATCGCTATTTTTTTCCTATTTTTTTCTATCCTCGTTCCTCTCTTATTTCCCTCCCTCCTCCTCACCCCTGCTGTTTGTGTTGTTCCAGTCTCATTTGGTGGTTCTCAGCTCACCAGGTTTGGCCTGTTGTGATCTCTTCCCTTTCTCCATCGACTTTTCCTCCTCTACCTACAGCCCCACTCCCCCGGGGCTGGCCAAATCAAGACACACGGTGATAATGCAGAGGTCACACTCTGGACCTGAGTTCAGAGGTTGAAGGGTGCTGGTCAGGATCCTGCTCAGCTCTCTGTGTGTGTGTGTGTGTGTGTGTGTGTGTGTGTGGGGGGGGGGATGAGAATGGTGATTAAGGTTCTAATCAGATATTGTCCGCAAACATGACTTAGACTCAGACATATATAGATTGATATAAAAACCTGCAACATATTATTTTGTAACATCTTTTCAACATAGCATTTTATTTTTAGTGCCTGTTTTTTGACGATGTAAGTGAACTAAGACGTAACGTTGTCACCGTTAAAGACAGTGACAGTATCCGCTATTGTGCTATAAATACAGTGGTTTGGTTGGTTTGAAGGTACAGTCTCAGCAACTTAATTTTTTTAATAGAAAATGGAATTATGACTGAGGTTCCAAAGTTTTCATTTCTCCTTTATCATTGCTAAATTATAAAGTCTGATGACATAATTTGACTGTCAATCTCTATAAATTGATGTCCTCATAGAAATATGCAGAATCTGTAGGCAAGGGATGAGACTTTTGGTACAAGAAGCATTCAGGCTTCTGTTAATAGTCCACTCGTAATCTAAACACTAGGCACCTCTTAAGCCTGACGTCATTAGCCATTTCAGGGTTCAAACTGTTCTTCTTCTTCTTCTCAAACACTGTGGCATGACTGACAGTTTAAAACACTCCAAATTCTTTCATCTTAAATGAAATGTTCAGTGTGGCTCCTCTCCCAGATGTTACAATAAAGTATAACATCCAGACATCCATGAAAAAGAGGATTTACAAAGTTTAAGAGAGATAGTAGTTAACAAGAAGTTAGCTCACTAGTTTCCATCTAAAGATGATATACCATGTTCTGACAGAGGGATTTCTAAAAAAAACCTAAAACATACAGTTCTGCTATCACTTCAGACATAAATGAAGACAAAAAATTAAACAGCAGCTATGTTTGCATTGTTATTGAAGTTGGGCTAGCTGGCATATAATGGTGTGCTACCTGGAGCTACAGAGTTATACTTAGGATAATATAACCACATTAGCAGAGTGAAGAGGATGAATGGTAACTTTTTTCCCCTCAATAAAAGTTTATGTGAGAGTCTCAAATGGGAACAACAAGGTTTGAGCAGGCTTTGATGGCATCCAGGTAAACGTTCAGTGTAGAGAGAATTAGAGAAAATGCATTTGTCACGATAAAATCTTGAAACCACCATCTTTTCTCTGATGACAGTTTTGCTTTTAATTAACTTTTTCAAAATGTGTATTTGTATAAAAAAAATTCCAGCAAGTCTTGGTCCTGATATACGCCGGCTACAACGGCCAAAGTTTTGCCCATTGTCATCAGACAGTAGGCAGTGGGTTGCTCTATATTTAATAGAGTGATGTAATTTTTACTGATCGTACAGATATACCTTTTGAACAGCTTTTCAACATCTTCTCTTCAAGTATGTGATATATGAACACCGGTAATGCCATAAACCAGCTTCCATTAGTAGACACAGATAGACAAAGGTCCTTTTACAAAAGCAAAAACTTAATCAGGAGAAAGTCTTATGTATAAAGTCATCTATGGCAAATAAAGAGTGTTTATTTGTGTTTATAAGTGTTTTCTTAGCAAAAAAGGAAATATGCTGAAAATAAAGAGGAATGTTTTAAAAAGATATCGACAATGCATGTCTTTTTGGAGCAAGAAACGGTTTAATTTTAATAGAATGAAAATAGTTATCCAGATTTTCTGATATCGCTGTTACAGTTTTTCAGAGGCTAACCAACTTAGCTGCAGTCGTGCTGCCGGCTGACCGCCTCACAGACCCAGAGCTCTCTTCCACTGGCCACAAAGGGAAAGAGAGATGGGTGAGCCTGATCAACCCCAGTAGTGTCAACCCAATTACTCATTCTCTTAAAGGGCTATTAAAACATAATTGCCCAGCGATTTACATCCAAGTTAACGTGGCCCCGAGATAATTTATTATTTTCCATAAGCCCTATCTTTTGTGTGCCGACTGAAAGAGCGTGTGGGGGAGAAAGAGAGGGAGACTGTAATTTCCTGAGTCATGAAGAAAGGCATGTTGGCAGCCCAGTGTAATTGTTTAAACCCCACTCTCAGACACCTTCCAGTCACCCCCTTTTAATCCTCGTTATCGCTCTCATTAGCCTGGGGTCAGGGGTCAGCCAGCTCCCTCTAGAAACACAAACACAGCACTGGGAAGAGGAAGTCATGGATGGTGGGCTGGAGGAAGGACTCGGTGAATGGGATGGAGATTTTCACTTCAGTTCTGTGCATATTGTCTTTGCTTTATCCATATTTTTATTTGTATAATAGAGTTAATATCATTGTTTTAGGGTGGGAAAATATCTATGGAAAGTTTGTGTTGTATGCATTGTACTATTTGAGTAACAGAAATGACACAGTTATAAATGAGAGTTTAGGTGCTGTACCAAAGCATGTAAATGCCATAGTAATTAGAAATGTAATTGAAATGTATGAAGTTATTAAAGAAGTTAGGATTTCAGAAGGTCATTTTTGTTTTGTAATTTCAAAAGCTGTGCATTTGCTGTTACCTATTTTAATCTATATTCATTGCATCAAAATCCATTAATTTTGTGATCCAAAAACTGAATGAGATCCAACTGACTCCATTAGAATCCAGCTTCAGAATGGGAGAATATTATGTGTATTCAGAGTAGGGATTTCAGTCCACACAGACAGACCAAGGGATGTTGTTTCCAGCTAGACAGACAGACTAGATCAACTAGCATTGCAAGCTAACACATTAAGACTACTGGTCTTGATACATATATTGGAGACGAGAGACGATGAGTAAGTTTACATAACTGTTTTTCCCAAAGGCCATTTGCTGTCCTTTTCCCTTCTCACTCTGTTTTTATGACTAGAAGGAGTTTTTCTTTTCTCCTATTTGTAAACATTAGCACACACTTTGACCAGCTACAGTATTTAAGATTGACATAGCTTGGTCTGAAAAGCAAAGCCACTGTTGAAGTGTCTTCTGGCTACATTCATTGTAATGGCCACCAAGGGGGGCAAGGACCTGCGGTTACAAAAAGGCTTCCTATAAAAGTCTTTCCTGACAAAACATTAGATCAGTTTTGTAAATTCTGGTCATTCAGAAAGCAGGATTATCTGGGTATACTCAGTCATGATTTGTTAGCCAATGAGCTTGCAGTTTCCCAGTCAGCTCTGCCCCTCACTTGTCACGTGCATTTGCAAAACGCCAAGATGGCAACAGCGAAAAACCTCTTCTCGAGACTTTAGAACCGGACTGGGTGACATTATGGTAGCTTTGTGCATCTTATATACTGTCTGTGACTTTGACGCAAGGGAGATGGAGCTCTGACATAATTACCAAAGCCCTTTGTTACTGGCTCAGTGAACCTATAGGGCTGCCAGACTCTAGTCAGCTGTCAAATATGGGAAGCAAAATGCAGCTCTGTTAAATTAAAAGCAAAAATGGTAATTTTACCTAAACTAACAAAAAGTAGATTTACCTGTCAAATGTGATATGAAATACTCATGAGAAATGTGTAATTTGCTCTTCAAAGTTAGCTTAAAAGTGTTTATGAAAGAAAGTAAAAACTACGAGGCCAATGTTAAGAGTTTTGTTCTCTTCCATACTTACATGATCAAATTTTAAAATGCAGAAACGTATCCAGGCATATGTTTTACACAGTCCTCCAAAAAAATTACCGGAACTCTTTTTAATTAGAGAACAGCATCACGTCAGTTAATCTTGTGGGACATTGATCTGGTCAGTGAAGTAGCACAGGGGGTTGATAATCAGTTCCAGCTGCTTTAGTGTTAATGAATTTAACAACAGCTGCATCAGAGGGGCAACAATGAGACAACCCCCAAAAGAGGAATGGTTTTACATGTCGAGGCCACTCCTTATGTTATCTGACTGTTTTTTCACTAGTTTTGCATTTGTCTAGGGCCATGGTCACTACTGGTAGTATGCGGTGATACGTGGACCCTGTAGAGATTACACAGGTAGTCCAACTCCTCCAGGATGGCATATCAATACATGCCATTGCCAGAACCCCAGCTACAGCAGCTCAAACTGTGTGTCACATTTGTATGAATTCAGATAATGATGCAGAAAATGTATATTTTTTTCTCATATGTCTTTGCTGCTAAGTCTCTTTTAACCTTCTGGACCTGCTGCTACTAAAACACAGGTTGAAAAGTGATCAGTTACATTTGAAGGATCTTTATCACCAAGAATGCAAATTCAGTCAATAAAATTAATTCCACTTTGGAAGTCTGGCAATAAACTAAATAAACTTTAATGTTTAAGTGCATGGAATTTAAAGTTTCAGAGCTCTAATGTGCAGCTGTCATGTTTGAAATAAGCAGCAGCACCAAGCACATACTGAGCACTAATGTAAATGTATTAACAGGTATATTTAGGCCTATTTTACTGCTCTGTGTGATTCTCATAATCAAATGTCCAGAATAATTTTCTGGAGCATTACTCTTGTTGCATTTTAGTGTTATATTTTTTAGGTTCTTTGTATATCTGTCGCTCATTCCTCTGATAATGTCTTTGATTGGAGTAGGCAGTGCTCAATTGATCTATTTTGTGCAGAAGTTAAATGATGCATGAAACATCCCTTTTCTTTCTGTGAATTGGCCCAGAGCCTGAGGCAGAAAGCTTGGTTAACAGAGAAAGTTGATACCCACCATCTTGAAACCCATTTTAAGTTTTGTCAAACCAGCTAACCCAAAGATAGCCTGCCTGTTTTGAACTTGCTACATATTATACCCCTCTGGACAAACTGGAACTTCACTTTGCTGATTGTTTTCTGTGTTGACACCTTACTTGAGAACTGTGTGACAGCTTCAGTCAAGTGCTTCAAAAAACATATTTCCGTTATTTTGTTGGTTTGTGATCACCCGAACCCAAGCATCAGGGAGAAGTTGCTACAGTTCTTCTTTGGATTCAGGATGCCTCCGTGTCTTCTGTCTCTTCATGTAGCCCAGACTGACTGTGTCTTTTAGAGGTCAGGGCTCTGTGGACAGCTTCTTCTTGTTCCTCAAGATGGTTCTTTTTATGACCCCAATCAGATGTTACTGCGTGATGCATGAAGCACCTAAAACGTTTGCATGTACAATGATTCGCCTTCACCTCCTAACATTCTTTCTCCCCCATAGGTTTGGATACATAGTCTCACTCTAGTAATATATTCCCTGTGATAAATGAAGTTCAAGTTATAGTATGTTCTGAAATTAATTCTCAGACAGCTGCTTAAGGTGTTAGAGAATATAATTTACACCTGCCAGCACGGTGCAACATGCTAATGTCACTCCCTGTGCCATACAGTATTACAACATTTCAGCTTGATAGGTCATCAAAACATAATCCTACTATCATGCCTTTTGCTTTTACATCAGCTGTAAATTTATTTCCAGCATAGTTCCCAGAAACTGTCTCCCACTGTTGCTGTGATCATGCTCACCTCCACTGAGCTGTCTGCAGGAATCACAACCTTGTTTCCTCCCCAGTGTCCCTTTCTAATTGAAGCTAATAAAGATCAATTAAAATCATTAAGGGCTTTTCTTCAACGAGGCCTGGCTACTAAATGCATTAGCAGGCTCTCTGTCTTCCTCACTATATACTACATGTCTCTCTCTTCCCTAATTGTGTATGCACTGAAGTGTGTTAGGATCTGTGGAGGCCGAGGTATTTCCAGGGACATATCATTGGACAGTACTGCTAGCTGCTCTAAGAGCTGTCAACCACAGCACCTGAGGCCAGCACCATTGGGTTTGCATTATTTCTACCACATAGATAATGCTGCGATTCAGTCTGCTTTATGTAATTATCAGAGACGTTTTACAGGGAAAGTATCATTTTAATGATTGTGATTGCCCCTGTAACCTCATAGTACTCAAGTAGGAGAAGAAATACATACCATACAATATTTTAATTAATGAGTTATCGGTTAAGTGTCTGGCAAGTTTTACCATTTGCTTTTGATACTTATCTTATACTCTTTCTAATGGCAGTGCTTTTCTTTATTCAGTGATTGACCCTCTAGATCAGTATCCTAAAAAACACAAAACACAACTTGAGTCTTTTACAAAAAGCAACAGATGTCCACAAAATTAATGCAGCTCCTCCAGCCAATACAAATGCAGTAAATAGATCTACAAAGACATGCACATTTCAGTCATTATACCAAAAAAAAAAAAAAATCCAGTAAATGTGGGTACAGTATGTTTGGTTATACTAAGACACTGAGAATCCTGTATCTGTAAAGCTAGGGTCAGAGCGATACTGCATTATCCAGCTACTGTAGCACTTGAGCTCTATTCTTACCACAGATTCAACAGAAAACAAGTGATGTGACAGAGCGATAAGAGAGATGAAGAAGAAGGAGAATTGACCCATTCACAGGACAGCAGGGAGCCTGATGGTGCTACTGTGAGCTGACAGGACTGTCAACACACTTCGCACAGTGGACTGTGTGTGTGTGTGTATCTACGTGTGCATGAGTGTTTGTATCTGAGAAAATACATGTGAGTTTCCCTGTGTGTGCTTGCATGTCCTCTGCATGTGAGATTACAGTGTGTATGTAACCAAGAGCACGTGCAGTAGGTGTGAGACCATTCACATTGTGCTCACATTAGTGCAAGTGAGAGAGAGAGCTTATGTATCTGTTAGCGTTTTGAGACTAAGCCTTAGCTGATACCACATCTCGCTTCTGTGCGTGCTCAGCTTGAGGTGTGTGTGCATGTTTGTGTGTCTTCATGTGCCTGTTCTGCAGCTTCAGTACAGTATAGCAGCCATTCTGGTACAGAGACAAGGCGCAAAGCTCCCGATCACTCAGCCTGGGCTCTGCCTCCCTCTCCATATGGCCACAGAAAGCCTCGGCTGCCTCCCCGGGCCTCTGCCACTGCGAAAAAGCAATTGTGTGTAATGTGTAGGAATTAAGTATCCCATCATTCATCGCAGACATGCAATTAAAAGAGCTGCAGCCGTCACTCGCAGTAGACATTGTGTGAGTCATGTCACTATAACTCAGCGAGGCCGATGGCTGCCATTTTTTTGTTCTTAAGAGAGAGAGGAGTAAACACAGAGACGCACATTTCCTGTCTGTTGTTTGCTGAACACAGACATTTACATAGATATTCAGAAGCATAAATATTTATTTATTTTTTTATGTCTGTCAAATGAAACTATGTAAAGAGTTATTGGTTACCATAATGATTTTTCATGTCCATACTGGCCTTTATTTCATCTCTTTTTTGAGAAATCTGTGATCAGATGTATTCTCAGTCACATTTTGGTCGTATAGTTTAAGCAGCAGGGTTTTCAGTACAAATTCTACCTTTAGCACCCATTTCATGTCAGTTAAAACACTGTTTCTGTCATATTTACATGAGCAGCAAAGTGCAGCATTATAAGAATCCTCCAGGATTCCAGTTTATTTATATTGTTAAACAATATGATTTTTTGTGATTGCTGCTTTTTCACTTCACCTCCGAATGTTGCTAGATATAACACAACTATGAACACACATTTTGTACAAACAAGTTCTCGTATGGCATAAGTTTGCTCTTGCTGCTCTAGTCTTATGCTTACAAACCAAACACATTGCAAAGGCATGGGATTTCAGTGGTCTGAGCTGCAGTCAGTAACTCACTTCATCTCCTTACATCCATGATAAAGGCTGTGAATGACCTTTGTTTGGCATTAATAACAGTTAGTTGTATCTGTTATCCTTTACAGCCATTTCCTGGAGCACTTTGGGGAAAAGTTTGGAAGATTGAGACTGCAGATTTTGTCCCTCATGTCTAAGATTGCAATCAAATTATAAAGGGTTCACTTAAGGGAAAAGAAGGAAAAACAGAGATGAGAATGCCATACTCATGTATAAGATAATGCACTTATTAGAACAAACTTTGAAAATCCATCCACCCATTCTCTTCCTCTTATCCAATTTAGGGTTGCAGGGGTGCTGGAGCCTATCCCAGCTGCCATAGGATGAGAGGTGGGGTACACCCTGGAAAGGGCACCAGTTCGTTGCAGGGCTATCACAGAAAGACAGAAAGACAGACAGCCATTTGCACTCATTCACACCTATGGGTAATTTAGTACCACCAGTTATCCTAGCCCACTAACTGGGGTTGCATTGGGGGTTAGGTCAAACTTTAAAAACATACTTTAAAACGCCTTCACCAGTCCTTTAATGCACATGTGCATGTAGCTGCCGTGGTATGAATAAAGGTAAATGTACACTCTGTACAATAAGAAGCAAGTCAATAACAAGTTTTAACATTCATAGTGAATGAAAGGCAATAACAGGTGATAAACTGACTTCTGATTAGCCTTGTGGCAAGTTATATATTGCATTTGGGAAGTGTGTGTGTGTGTGTGTGTGTGTGTGTGT
>VVHJ01032032.1:0-22500 GCA_015107715.1 Tylochromis polylepis
GAGACAAAAAAAAAACCAAAAAAAGAAAAAAAAAAAAATAAAAAAAAAAAAAATTGGACATTAGTTTGGGACAAAAGAAGAAGTGGCAGGCCTAAAAAATATCTACTGCAGATCTGAAAGTATCAGAAAGTCATGTCCTTAGGAAATCCACTAAAGACCTCAAAGGACCTGAGGGATGAATCTGGCCTTTCAGCTGATCCGTCTACTGTTCACTGAAGAACCCTCATCAGAAATAGCCTCAGCAGTAGGTTGGCCAAAGCCTTAAGAAGCCATTCTTAAGGAAGAAAAGCCTGAGATATATAAAATTACACAAGAACTCGATTGAAAATCATTGACTGGTCTTGTGTTGTGATGGACTTAATTGTGAGATTTTTGGTTCAAATCATTGTCAGTGTGTACAGAGGAAGTCAGGAGAGACGTACCATGAGTAACCATGAATGCGTACAGCCATCTGTAAAACACAATGGAGGCTCTGTCCTGGTTTGGGGCTGTATTTTAATCAGTGGTGTTGGGGGATCTTGTCAAAACTGATGGAATTATAAACACACAAAAGGACTGCCAGATTTTGATCCCCCATGCAATATCATCTGGAAAGCATTTAAATGCAATAGCTTCATTTTCCCGCATGACAATGATCTCAAACACGCTGCTATTGCAGTAAAAGCAGACCTTGATAGAAAAAACACACAGTGGAACACTATTAGTCATTGACTGACCTCCCCAGAGGCCAGACCTCAACATTAAAGCAGTGTAGGGTCATCTTGACAGAGAACAGAACAAAAGGCAGTTGACATCCCAGGAAAAGGCCTTCAAGAGACCTAAAGAACCATTCCTGAAGACTAAAGAAATTACAAGAAAGCTTGCCACAGAGAGTTCTGGGTGTGCTGAATAAAAAAGATGGTCATACCAAATACTGACTTTTAAACTCATCACAATTGTACATAATCTGTTTAGCCTTATATACTGTATTTGCATGCGCATATACACACTATATATTTCATTGAATGCTTTGAATTTATGGGGCTTTAAACAGTATTAACAGAGCAGGTTTTCCCTTTGGCTCGGGCATGAAATAATTTCACCTTGGCAGATAATTATCTTGGAATAGGAAAATAACAGCACTCAGTTTTTTCTGCAGGGGTCTGGAGTCAGCATTTGATATTATCTTCTGTGTCCTACTTCCTGCAGAGCGTCCATTGATCTTCATTCAAAAAGACCACAGTGAACCATAAAAGCATTTCAGGGCAGTCGCTAAGAAGCACATACTCTAAAGTGGTTATGATGCACAAGGTCATTAAAGGCTGGACTTTCTCCAACTGTATGTCTGCAAAAAGAATAAGCAAATAAATCTGAGACAGGCATGATTATAAGCAGAAATGCATCACGGGACTGTCTTCCTGTAGGATCTGAAGCATTGTGGAAACAGAGGAGAACACACATTTAATTTTCATATAAATATTTATTGCAGAGGAGGTATCTTTTATGTACATGCTATCACAATATAACACAATATAAATCTACCAAATATTCCCATATATTGATGCTATAAGCTTGTCATAGAGCAATAGTTATAACAAGCACAATACAGTGGGTTAGAGACAGTATCACTCACTATACAACTTGTAACAGTCCATAAAAGATCTTTTTTTTTCTTTTCTTTTCTTGTTTTTGTTCTATCAAGGGCAGTGAAACATCGGTCCTACTAATTTCTTGAATTCATGCAGAAGCCACAAGAGCAAGATTTACGACGTTACAGCGTTGAGTAGTAGTAGTAGTAGCGATAGTAGTAGTTGTATTTGCCTTCGTGTGACTTTGTTTGGTCACAAGATAATAGAAGTCAGGTTTAAATGAAAGCAGCTAACCAACAAAAATGCACCATGGTAGAGACGACCCAATTGGAGGACAAAGAAGCTACGGGACACAGCATGGTACAAGAACAATGGTCTTGGATTTTCACACCCAAGGTTCAAATACTCACAGACTCATTGATGATTTCCAGAGAAACGGACAGTAACAAACACTTGGTTATGTATCACACTGTTTAATACACATACAGCTATGGACTGGCAGAACTGAGAATTCCTGCAGCAAGCACGCTATTGTAAATGAAAAAAGTAGACTCAAAGTTACACAAAACAGTGACTTCATTTAGTGCTGGGATGTTGCACTGTTATTGGGGTTTTTTGGGCTTAGTTTAAAAATCAACATAAATGACACCATAAAAATCCCTTCTGTTGTTAAAAATGCTAACATATTGCTTGTTTTTGGTTCTTTTTTTTGGGGGGATTAAATTTTACCAAAATCATGGAGCCTCCATTCGCTCCATTTCACTTTCAAACATGAAACAAACACATCTCTCCATTTTGAAATAACTTTCCTACAGTGATAGTAAAAGAGGCAGCAGGTTATTCTTCACCCGAGGGCAGTGAAATCGGCAGTGACTCCAAAGTTAGGTTTAAATAAAGAAGGGGCTTTTCAAATGTCGCTGTACTCATGCAATAAAACCCTGACTCAGATGATAGATGACGCTTAACATCTGGTTCATAAAGATCACAAGGATCCATCAAAGGATTGGAATCAATCAGTGCTCTCTGACACCTCCCACAGGCTGGAGGTGGAGGTAATTCTCGGATGATGATATCAGTGATGATATCACGATGATAACATGATATCAGTTGCTGGATTGTTTTCATTTGAGTTGTGCCAAAGAAATTTAGTAATTCAAGAAAACTCATCAATGGGTACTGGCTTGAATCATAATCATTACCAACCCCTAATGGGTTTTGAGGAAAATGACATGAATACAGACAATTACAATCAGTAATTCTCACAAGATACCATAATGCACTGTGGATGCTATACTGATACACGACTGCATATATAAATGGGGGTATTTTTTTCACTTTGATAGTTTATGGTGACTATTTAGACATTTTGATACAAAACACGGAACATCTCAAAACCTTTAAAAGATTTAGTCAGATTATTATTTGATAACTACCATGCTCAGTTTAATTATGAACTTCTTAGGTTGATAAACAAATAGGGCTTCAGTCTGATTTGTATTTAAGTTGAGATGATGCCTGATACGGAGATGCAAAGAAAAACTGCAGCAGTGCTTAACCTTTAAATATAAAAGGTCACACTATTGTCAGTATTTCACAACATTCAATGACAATTCCAGTCATCCAGTTAATAAAAACTTTGATTTTATTTAGGAAGTTATGACCACTGTTTCTATTATTTAGACAGAATAATACTTGATGAACCCTCATTCATCTCTGTCTGTGTCCAGACTTTCCTATATTGCAGATTTCAGACTTGATACATGCAACACACAAGGGTGCTTAATCTGCACTTGACCACAGACTCTGAAACACTATAAAAGTAAATAAAAGATGGCTGTAAACAGCGTGACATCACTGATGAAGAGTTGAGTTTGGCATTTTGACTGCTTCCATGTTGGGATTTCTTTTTTTTGGAGCCAGAAACGACCGTATGTGGGAGTGAGGGGGAAGCTATAAGTCATCAACTTACCTTAACTAGCTTGGGGAGCTTGATGTAGATATCTACCAATTCGACCTAGCATACACACTCACCAGCCACTTTGCTTGCTAGTACCAGGTTGGGCTCACTTTCCCCTTCAAAATGGCATTAATTCATCAAGGTCCTGGAAATGTTCCTCAGAGATTTCGGTTCATAGTGACATGATCACACAATTGCTGCAGATTTGTCAGCTGCGCATCCATAATTTGACTCTCACCACTGGAAGGTACACTAATGAATTAAGATCTGGTGGAGGCCATTTGAGTACAGTGAACTTAATGTAATGTTCAAGAAACCATTTGAGATGATTTGAGGTTTGTGTTATCCTACTGGGAGCAGCTATCAGAAGATGGGTACGCTGTGGTCATAAAGGGATCAGCAACAGTTCTGGGGTAGGCTGTGGCATTTAAACGGTGATGAATTTGTACCAAGAGGCCTATATCGCCCACACTATTACACCACCAGCACCAGCACCCTGAACCATTGATACAGAATGGATCCATGCTTTCGTGTTGTTAACATCAACTTCTGACCCCGCCATTCAAATGTTGGAGCAGAAATTGAGACTCATCAGACCACAGGCAATATTTTTCCAGTCTTCTATTGTCCAAATCTGGTGAGAAAATGCGAAACAGGCTCAGTTTCTTGTTCTTTGCTGAGAGAAATGGCACTCGGGATGGGTATCTGCTGCTGTAACTCATCTGGTTCAAGGTTCAGAGATGCTCTTCTGCATACCTTGCTTGTAACAAGTGGTTATTTGAATTACTTTTTGTGGCGGGGCGTGGTCTGCGGTGCCACTGCAGGGGAGGCGGACGCACCTGCATGGCATCCGCAGTTATGCCTTGCTGGCTTAAAAGTCTGTGCAGACTGCTGTAATGCTGTTGTTGTTGGTGATGTGTGTGGCTGGCAGCTGTAGAGCTGCAGCCGTGTGTTTGTGACAACAACCGTGAGAGTGAGAAATAAAGAGATGCTGAAAAGTACAAAAATGTCGTCGGGTCTGCCATGGATCATTGGTGCCGAAACCCAGGATGGAGGCACAGCAGACCCAGAACCGGGACAGCTGGGGAAGGAGCTGGCCCAAATGGTTGTCGAGCTGGCGGCCATGCAGCAGGAGCAGGCGGTGGTGTCTCGCCACCGGTGGGAAGAACTGCAGGACCGATCTGAGCGCCGGATGCAGTGCATCGTGAGTCTGGCAGCTCGGATCGGTTCCTGGCCGACACCGCCGCCACCCCCACCCGCGACCCTCAACTGCAGGGAAACTGAGGTCTGAACTGTTCTGGTACCCGTGCCGGCTCCCAGGGTGAGGCCAGCCAGGACGTAGCCTGCCTCTGCACCCATCCCCAGTCCTCGGACGGGAGCAGCTGGTGTCTGGCAGGGGCCTGCACCCGTTCCTGCTCCCCGGAGGAGGGCCGCTGAGCAACCGCCGGGCCCACCACCGGCTTATGCAGCTGCCGAGCCGGAGATGGTGGAGGTCGCCGTGCCAGTGGAGCCTGCTCTGCCTGAGCTGGTGGACAGCGTGCAGGTAGGACCAGCTTGGTCTGAGCCAGGGGTCGGGGCACTGGAGGGACTTGCAGTGCCGCCCGGTACAACGGAATACTCACCTGAGGCCGGTGCGGCGTTGGGACCTGCTTCGTTGGTGCCGGAGGTCGGAGCGTTGTCCGGTCCCGCCTCGTCTGGTCCAGCGTGCTGACCGTCTGTCGAGCTGCCGGGGAGTCTCGGCTCATGGCCGCGACTGCTGCATCGCCGCCGCTTGCCACATGGGTGGCCCCCGGACCAGCTCCGGGGCCACCAATGGACACGCGGGCAGCCCCCGGACCCACCTCGTCACCGGCGCTGCTGGATACGCAGGCGGCCACCTGAACTGACATCTCCCTGTCGCTGGGCCAGGGGTGCCAACGGTCAGGGCTGATTCCCTCTCCCGCCGAATCTACCCCCTGGCTGGATCGGCTGGATGGCTCCCTCATCGCATCACATACCCCCATCGGCTCAGTCGGGCGATGGGGGTATGTGGCGGGGCGTGGTCCGCAGTGCCGCTGCAGGGGAGGCGGACGCACCTGCACAGCATCCGCAGTTATGCCTCGCCGACTTGAAAGTCTGTGTAGATTGCTGTAATGCTGTTGTTGTTGGTGATGTGTGTGGCTGGCAGCTGTAGAGCTGCAGCCGTGTGTTTGTGACAACAACCGTGAGAGTGCGAAATAAAGAGATGCTGAAAAGCACAAAAATGTTGTCGGGTCTGCCGTGGATCATTTACACTTTTTCTTTCCTATCAGTTCCAAGCAGCCTGGTCATTCTCTTCTGACTTCTGACATCAACAATTTCAGTTTTGCACAGAGAACTGCAACTCACTGGACAGTTTTCTCTCTTTTTTTGGACCATTCTCTGTAAACTCTAGAGTGGGAATGTGGGAAAATCCCAGCAGATCAGCAATTTCTGAAATATTCATCCCAGCTCATCTGACAACAACAATCATGCTACGTTCAAAGTCACTTAATTCACTGTTTCCAACATCTAAATCCCCATATTGGCAGGTCTTTTTGACCATGTCTACATATCTAAATGGACTGAGCTACCATGTGACTGACTGAGATTTGTGCTAATGAACAGTGGAGCAGATGTACTTATAAAATGTCAGGTGAGTGCAAATTAAAAAATACCAGCATTTTACTCATCAAAACTGGAGTACAGACCTCTTGCATAGACTGCTAGTACAATGAAATGCACCATAATCTATAATATTTGTCAAATCACTCGCCACACTGTAAAGTTGGTCATTTTCAATATTCTCAAGGGATTGACTGACTTAAACATAGTGGGCTTTAGCTTGAACGTACTCAAGTGTGGCGTAGCACACAAGCGTGGGTAACAAAGTCACCCACAATCTATCGCTGCAAGATCCAGAAAAAATATAAAATTTCATGTCCGTGAAAAATGAGGTCCCAGAGGCACAGCAGCATTTCAGGTAGCTCATTTCTTTGATTAAAAGTTACTTTCTGCTCCTCTTTTATTCACAAGGGGTTAGCTACAGCGCGGATCTCCATATTTTCGATTTGGCAGATTTCATGGCAGTTGTCCTTCTTGACATGACCCAAAAGCAATTTGTGTCTCCTTCATTTTCAAACAGGGTATCTTTTAGGCAAATGTGTGATTTACCATCACATTAGACTGAGCCATTACATTAAACTATAATCTACAGCTGCATAGAATGTTAATTTGCTTAATTTTGATGGATGATTATCCAGACTAAGTAATAACTTCCAGACAGGTTTAGCTAAAACAGAAGTCTCCTTAAAAACCTGTGGGGCTATCTGGCAAATTTTAGTGGCCACAACTACAAAATAGAACCCAAGTTTTAATTACCCAGAATTATTCTGTTATTGTGTAATAGAAGTTGCTTGACTTTTTTATACGTTGAGGCAGTAGGACTGTAAACACAAAGGCAAGAACAGATCTTCTGCAAGTTTTTCTGCATCTCATTTGTCCTTTAAATATTGCATCCGCCGGCACACACTTACTCACATTTGGTGCAAGACAAAGATTCAAGCTGGATTCATACACAAAGCTGGTGCAAATAATTTCTCCTTCTCTACTTTTGACATATGTGAACATATCTGACACATTCATGTTAACGCTGCTCTTAAATATCACCCTCTAGCTTTTGGAACTATAAAACAGGGATGTGAGGGTCTCATAAAAGTGAACTGAAAGCAACATTATAGATTTGCCAACACATTAACTGCTTTAGTTGACAAACCAGTAGGCTCCATCTACTCTCAATACCTGGCTGTGCATGCTGTTTATATAATTCACCATCACAAAATGCTGAAGAAGAAGACACTCGCCTCCCTTCAGACTGATACAAGACAATGCTAGTTAGATAGGCACATACAGTACATCTCCGCAGACTTGGAAGCATTTTAATCTGCCGAGAACTACAATTAAATAGAGCTAAACAAAAAACAAACAAACACAAACAAACAAACAACAACACAAAAAAAAACATGTCTGAGTTTGGTCAGTGTGTTATATTGTGTGTGATATCATGCCATGTGGTTGAAAATAACAAGACGAAATGTACAAGTCGGACATACTCTGTCCTCAGTTCTTAATTTGTGAAGTTGGCTAAAGTGCTATAGACTGATTTCTTTCATATGCCAAGGACAAAAACTAAGAAATTAACTTTACAGCTTTGAGACCTGCATCCCTCTTTGCAACTATTCCCTTGTTCTTTGGCTTTCACTTTCTCTGTTATGCAATCCACCCTTAATTTTATACTTTGTTTGTTTGCATCTCTACTGTCTCGTCCAAGAACTAATCATAACAAAAGAAAATGTAAGAACCGCTGACATGATGAACATGGATGTTTAACATTGCTTATGAAGTGAAAAAGACTGAATTAAAAGTTGCATAAATAGTCTACAATTTCTCTTCAGGAGTTTCCTGTAATAATCTGGAATGCTCATCATGACTTTTTTTTTTTGTACATTTTACTTTTTTCCAAAATAGATAAAACAGGAACAAAACCTTGGAAAGGAAGGCAACTTGTGGATCAACTTTGCTTCCAAGTCACCATACTAATAGTAAAAGGTGATATTTAACGATTTCAAAGTGGAAAAAAAGTATACATCAATAATTATAATATATCAGTTGTCCATTAAGGTTGAGTGTCATGCTTTCTTGCTCGACGTGCTATCCTCAAAGTCCCAGGGACAAACATCTGCCTTTTTAGCTGCACCTACAGCCCCCCCTTTAGGAGTTGGTTTGCTCTGTTTCACTGCAGAAGCACTTTTGTCTGTACCCGTTTTTTCCTCAAAATCCCATGGACAGACTTCTGCCTGCTTTTCTTTGGCTGCTCCGACATTAGCGCTTTTCCTTTTTTCTACCAGCAGCACTTCCTGGTGACTCTCTACATCCCACGGGCAGACCTCAGCCATTTTTTGTTGGCCGACGTGTTTCTCTGAAGATTTACTCTTGTCCTTCACTTTTGTTCTGCTTTTCTCATCATCAATGTCTTTTGATTTTTCTTGGTCAACTGTTCTTGTGGAAGGGGGCCCTTTCTTTTTAGAAGGGGGCTCCTTGGTTTTAGGTGCTTGTGAGGGGCTGGGTATCCTCTCTGAATTTGGAGATGCTGCACTGCTGTCGAATTCCCATGGACAGACGTCGGCTTTTGATGTTAGTGGCTGTAGTGATCCTTTAGGTGGCTCTCTCACATCCATTGGAGAGGCTCCCTTTTTCTGCTTTGTCACGTCTTGTGAGTGAGCTGACTCTATTGGTTTTTTCAGTTCTTCGAAGTCCCAAGGACAAACATCTGCCCGATGTGTTTTGGAGCTTTCAACCGCAGAGGGAAGCTGCCGGGCTTTAGACTGAGACACCGATTGCTTCGATGCGTCCACTTGACTGGCTTGACTCTCACCTCCGTCTTCCCATGGGCAGATCTCTGCTCGAATAGCCGATGACCTCTGAATCTCCTTTGGGTGCCTGCCACTGGATGGAGAATGATCAGAACCTTTCTGCTTCTGAGACTTGGCTCCTTTCGTGCTACCTCCATGAACAGTTGTGGTTTCCTTTGGCGCAATAGAAACATGCTTTTGAACCTTATTTTCAGATGGAGTTGGGAGATCTTCCACCTCCCAGGGGCATACTTCTGAGAGATCATAGAGGTCTTTTCCCTTAATAGGGTCGGTGCAAATTGTCGGCTGGCTACCACTAACTGGCTGTTTCATGATTATGCCTTTTGTGGTGCTTTGTTTGTACTCAACTGACTGGCTGATAATCATCTTGGGCTGGCATTCATTTTCTGTCTCTACATTTGCCTTTGTGTCTTTGCTCTTTGGCTGACTCTTCTTATTGCTTTCCTCTGTACCCTGGGTCTTTCCAGTCAAGCCCAAAGTCTTCTCTTTGGCACTAGCAATGACACTGAGGGACTTCTGCAGCATGGAGGCTCTGGGATGAATTGGTTTCTTGTCTGCAGTGAGATTATGGGCGCTGGCTGACTTGCATACCAAGGGCACTGATTCTGTAGATTCACTGGGGGCATTTATGTTCTCACTGGATGTCTTCTTGACCAGCTTCTTGCCCATAAGTGTGTCCAGGAGGGACCCTTCAGCTGTGTTCTCATCAATCTTATCATTTACGGTGCTGTTGGAGTCCTCACTCTGGTCCCGGACGTGATCATAGCTACTGTGTGACTTCTTCAGGGAGAATACCTTGTTCTTCAATGTCTCTTCCTTTGCTGGTTTTGCTGGGTGAGTCATATCCAAGGGGGTTTTCTTTAGCATGGAGATGCTGTTACGATTGCTGCCGTGCTCTCCCACCTCCTTCTCTTCACGGCTGCACTGACGATGCACGGACTCGGGAATCTCTGTGATGCGCCTCATCAGCGAGCGACCTAGCCCTTTCTTTGAGCTTCGCTTTTTCTGGAGATGAGGGTTGTTTGCTAGCATCTTCTTCCTCTTGTAAATCTCCAACTGGGAGTACAGTTTCTTCAGCTCTTCCTACACATCAATGATAAGACAGAGGCAAAGTTATAAGTCTTTTTTTAATGACAATAACCTGGCTAAATAAAACAAACAAACAAACAAAGGTTGCGCTCAAACACTGCTACAGAAAAGCACACAATCTGCTGCACAGAAAACATGCAGTACTACCTAATGACACGTGACTACAAACAGTTCTTAAATGATGCATTACAGAGTATCACATGCTGAAAAAAGCAAAGACGGGACAGCTTTGGACAGCATCAAATAAGAAAACGGAGTGTCTTTTAGTGTTAGGTCTGAAACAGCCTCTAAGCTCAGATCCTGAATCAGTTAGATTTCAATCTGCATTTCCATCCGAGACAGTGAATGCTCTCAAACACCTGGATGTCATAAAACCCCCTCCTCTAGAATATATGCTTAAGGTACCCAAATATTTTGGTAGAGAGACTTCTTCAGCTCTAACAGACAAACAGATATCTCTGCTCACGTTGGCACGTTTTTCCCAAAGGCTGTCGCAAGACCTTATGCCACAGCCATTAATTGAATTGAGATGGCCCATTTCGTCTGGTGTCTGCAATAAAAAACTGCCATGGCTCAGTATTTTTGGAGGATTCAAAAGATACACAATGGAAAAGTAAAAGTTTGTGGAAAAACCCCTCACCCGGATGTCCTCAGGGTCCAGGCTGTGCTCACTCCATGCTGACGTTATGCTGCTGTTGAGGTACGATCCAGAGCGACCCATGTCCAACTCGTCCTCATAGGCCTCAGAGGCGATATCGTCTCTCATGTGGGTGCCAGCAAACAGGAACTGATGGAGGGCGGTAAAATTGGTCAACACTGGTTGTTTCCATAACATTTTTTTAAGCAAGAAAAGGCAAACAATACAGAGATTACAATATACATACATAGCTTACTTACTTAACCTAACATTATTCAAGAAGATGGAAATAGTTCTTTAGTGCATTAGTAAGTATTTACGTGTCCATAGAGTATTTATAAAATACTATATTTTACTGATGAAAATAAAGACCACCATGAAAGACAATGAATAAAATAAAAGGTAAGAATAAAAACAACAAACAAAAACAATATCTTAAATTGGCAATGCTTAATTGCTGGACAGCATCTAATACCAAAGGAGCTAAATTACAAGTAAAGCAACATGTAATCACAGGCTATATATGAAAGGAGAAGTGGCTTAAATCTGCAGCCAGTAGGGGGCAAGTCCACTGATGCAAAAAGAAGTCTTGTTGTATGGCCAAGTTAAGTTTACTCATATACAGTAGCACATTTAAATGAAACTTAAGTGCTGCACAGATTCTTCTTCTTCTTTCCTTCCTTTAGGGGTGTCCACAGGGGATTGTCTTCCTCCATTTCACCCTATTTCTAGTATGCTTCTCTGTCACATCACCCCTCTGCATGTCTTCTTCACTACATCCATCTTCTCTCCTTCCTCTTCCTCTCCATGTTCACCATCCTTTGTCCTCTCTAACTTTGTCTCCAAACTGCTCAACTTGAGCTGTCTGTCTGATGTACTCATTTCTAATCATGTCCATTCTGGTCACTCCCAATGAAAGTCTTAACATCTCCAGTTCTGCCTCCTGTTTTTGTCAGTGCCAATGTCTCCAAAACATACATCACAGCAGGTCTCACTACCATTTTGTAAACCTTCCCTTTCACTCTTGCTACTATCCCTCAGTCATGAATTACTCTAAACACTCATTTCAAACCGCACCACCCAGCCTGCACTCTCTTCTTCACCTCTCTTGCATATTGTTGAAGTGCTGCAGAGCAAGCAATTAAAAATAAGAAAACAAAAGACAAATAAAAAGAAAGCTAGAAACTACTTAAAAACAACTTAGAAAGAGAAATTATAGTACAGAAAACAAAATAGGAACAAATAGTCCTCACAAAAGACACAGTTGTAAAATTAGCCTACATTGAAAAAGCCAATGAGAAAAGGTATGTTTTTATATGAGGCTGTTAGGTAGATATTTTCAGCTGGGGAGGAACGCTACTCTAAAGTTTTGGAGCTTGAACTTGAACTAATAAGAACTTCTAGCTGACTGAGTGTGACACATAAAACTGGAAATAAACCCAACAGATACTCAGAGTGCCTACTGCTGATTTGTTCTATGAGTAAATACTATTTTAGGCCTCAGTCACATAGGTCAAGAGACCAGTCAGTGACTCCATGGCAACCTTTGGAAAAATGCATACATCCCAGCTGGTTGGTGAGTGGTTGCTGCACCAAAAACCTCCATGCGATTTCATTGATCGCTAGCAGTTTGCCAAAATTGACCATAGTTTGCATGCAAGAAACTGACTTGTCTATGGCAATCTGCTAGCGACCAAAGCAATCACAAGCAGGTTTTTATTACACCACTAAGTAACACCTAGTAACCTCCAGTAACTACTCACCAACTGGTTGATAAATAAAACATTTTCACCCTAGTGACTTTTTTAGGGCAACCTTATAGACTAAATCTGTACAAGCTGCTACTCTGTGAGCATGGAGGGTGCTTGTGAGCTCTGTCCACAGGTGATATGCTGAAACTGAGGTCTCACAATGATGGTTCACAAACTACAATTATTATTGTAGGGAATTTGTGAATGTATTGCATATATTGTGACGGTTACCTTAGGAATGAGTAGAAGACCCAGGGTGACCGTGACAGTTAGATGGGTATGGGTGAAGAACAGGAGCAGCATCCAGTCTGGATGGAGCTCAGGAGCAAGAGTGAACCTGTAAAAATAAAGACAGACATCCAGATGTGAAGCTGATGTTAGTCAGTTTCACTGACTGCAGATAGGATTTCAGTTTCTTATATTCTGATATATCTATAAAGCTGTTCAGCATCACTATTCAAGCTGCTAAACCTCATCACATAAACCAGGAATGTATTCGAACACAAAGACACGTCTTTATTATAGTTCATCAACTTTAAAGTGTTCATTCAGTAACTGGAGTGAAACCTGCATCAAAGCTCTTGGATACAGATGGAGGCGGGAGGGAAAGCTACCACCAGCGCAGCAGATTTAGCAGCAGTGTCTGTCTAGTCGTCAAATGCACTCCTGCAGTGTTCCACTTGGGTGATCCTCGTGCCAGCAAGGACACAATATTTTCCTCATCCGCTCAATTGGATTCACAATAAAAAGGAGTGACCTTCATCTGGTCACAAGATTCAGTCCATGTATACATCAGACAGGAACACACTGGGCTGGCTGTGCAGCAGCAGTTGGAGGAAAATAAGATAATTACCATCTGAAACAACAGTGGTGAGAGGAGTAGCTCCAGCCTGTTATTTAGAACGAACTAACAGGCTTTCAGCACAGTGAGACCTCGTGTGCACTAAGGATATGAAGGCATGTCCTGTTAGATGCTAATTCTACCACTGGAGAGCCTCTAACCAAGCAAATGTCATGTAGCAGGCTCATTACGCTGCTGAGGTTGGCAAATGGCTAATTAACAAACAGTTACTGTGGTAATAGCTGTGAGGCATGAATGAAGGCAAACGTCCAGCATATGAAATGTCTCGAAGCTTTGAAGTCTTCTCTCCTTCGTGCTTTGTGAGGAGTTTGTGTGCAGATGAGGATTTAATAACTCTGGCATGCTGTCTCCTCTCAGCCTGCAGCATTTCACTGAGCGATCCCCACCACTCCTACTGACTCCAGTGATTTCATTCCAGCATCCTATTTACCTGGACCTGGCTTATACCTGAAGATGACCACAGCCAACACGGAAGCCTGCGCTTTAACTGGTCACTGTGGGATCAAATAGCTGGTTCTTCATGCAACATAAATGGATGGCGGATGCCTTTAACTAGCCCCGGTGTACACTGGAGCCCCAGGTGGCAACCAGACAGAATCAACCCGCCACACCAGGCAACTTTCCAGTTTATTAAGGACCTCATCTGGCCATTTTCTGCAGAGGAAAGCCTCACAACAACGCTCGAGAGGCTCGTTAAAAGAACTGGCCAAGCAATCAGAAGAGCCAGATGTTCAAAAAAACATCGGAACATTTAAAAACTCACATTTCTTCCAGTAAACTATTGATCATGCATAATTTATTGGTAATGAATGATAATAAAGCTGCCAATAATTCAAGTAATTGATGCTGTCTTAGAAAGAAAAAAAATCATCCCGACATGGTTCATTAGTGAATAATGTGATGGAGCTGAGCTCTCAATTAGGGCGGCTCGAGCTAAGAGTGGCTGTGGTGGTGTCAGCTGAAACATCTCATTTATTAAAACTGCACATTGCAGCTATTTGACGTGTAGACTGGAGGGAGAGGGCTGATTTCACCATGATAAAAATGAACTACCAACTGAACAGAAGAGTTGAGCTAGCGTACACGGAAATCAGGCAATCTACTGGAGGATATAAACATCAAAATGACAACCCAAACACAGACTATTATATTAAATATGGAGCCAGTACGTACGGGGAATTTTGCAAATTTAAGTGACAATATTTGCATGCTGAACACAATGTATTTATTAGCAATTATGCTTTTTTTCCCCCTCCTTAGAGCACCATGTGGGTGGATTGTGTGCTAGGAAGTGATATTTAAACATTCCTCCGAGTCCTTGGTGTTTCGTTTGAGCCTTACTGTTATTCCAGTCTTTAAGGTTCAGATTTTTGTGTTTGTTAAACTTGGATTTCGCTTTTGCTCCCTTTATTATTCCATGAGATTTACATCCATGTACGCGTCCACACAGAAAGGTCCCGAGCTGGATTTGAACCCAAGACCTTTTTGCTGTGAGGCGAAAGTGTCAAAGACCGCCAGCCAAATAAAACAAAATAGCATTTCTTCATCTTAAATAAAAGTGTCTCTTTTTCTTCTAACGGGCCCTGTCAGTTATGTTACTGTCAGTTATCGATCAGTGTTAGAGTTTTGTGTCATAAAATAAATGTTGGAGCATATTTCAAGACAGAGAAGTATTGCCTAAAGAAGCTCTAAATTCAGTATTGTATGGAGTACAACAGAATATAATTTGTAATGCTCAAAATGTTTTGGTAAAAATTCTAGACAAAGTTATTAAATAATTTAAAAAAAATCAGATAAAAAAGTTTTCAGTTTGGATATAGCAGTATAACAGATGATATAAGCTGTAGGCTTCTTACAGTATATCACAGGTGTGGGAGTATACTGCAAAAAACTGTCAATGCTGAGTCAGAAAACACAGCCTGACTGTACAAACAGTACAAGTTTACCTGCGTATCTGCTGATACTTAAAGGTCTTGTATTATGTCCACCTTTAACAAGTCTCACTGGACCCCAGAATAGTGCTTTAACAGTTTCACTTCAAGACACCTCACAGATTTTTCTATCACACCACTATATTCTTGGTTTGCATTTTGGGTTATTTTTGTTAAATAAATTGGATTTGCTTGGTTTCAGCCCTCTTCTCTTTAACTCTGTAGCTTTAAATTATTTGAGCTGCTGCTGCCCATTTCCAGAAGAGGGCAGTACCTTTCCTGAAACAACCTGAACCAAAAATGCAGCAGAATAACCTCGGTTCTGTGCCATAACCTCAGAGTGTCTGAGTGTAGGATTATCTCTCTAAGAGCTGCTGGTTTGTACCAGATCTGTATATATGCACCAAGAATCTGAGCAGACTCACTACTTTACACAAAGCAAAAATGTTCTTATGCAGTACTGTTAACATATAAGAAATTTCTAGCTGATTAAACGACAGTCTGCACCACAAATACCAGCTGGTTGAATAAATAATTATTATTTTACTCATGTGCAACAGTTAACTGTTCTCAGATGCTACACAGCAGTATGTGATTTAGAAAATGAACAATTTGTTGTCAGAGTTAAAAGATTTTAACCTGTGCAAATGCAGCTTCGCCTCTGTTTGCATTGCCCAGTGCGAATTTGCATCAAATCACCTCACTGGATTGATAACGTGAGCGCGGTTTGAAGCTTTTCAGAATTTCAGATTTCAGTCATGACATTTCCCTGAGATTTATTCGCTCTTACTCAGTGTGCTATAACCAAGAGATTATGTTTGCAGTTCACTGACTTAATAACCAAACTACTGTACTTACCTCATATAACTTTTTACTTTTACTAATGTTCTGGTATGATACAATAAGACGATAGAATACATTTGCAATGAAAAAAAAAATCAACAAAAAAAATTAATACCTTTTATGTAAAATATGCCCACTCATGGTGCCAAATCACTGGGAGGAGGAGCTCTTACCTGATGATGTAGAATATAGCTGACAGCACGAGCTCATTGTGAACAGCGATGGCCATGTAGCGAGGCTCGTGGAAGGCCGACGGCACAGTCCTCACGGCGTAACACAGATAGACCGCCCACAGCAGGAACAGGAACTCGGCTGGGAAGCGGAAAAACAAAAAAGGAGCGGTAAACACAGTGAATGCTCTGGCCAAGAAATCATTTCAATGCGGCACACACTCCTTACATGGGCACCAACCAACCAGCCACTTCACACTCCAGTGCACACATGGAGCTGCCACAGATGGTTGTAAAACACACGTATACAGGAAAGTGGCCTGCTCGACAGACTCATTTGCAACAGCTGTGGTTGTATTCTCAGGGCAGTAAATGAGTCCCTGTGCACCTCCACGGCAGCTTCACATAAGGTTTCCAAGGTATCCAGCTCAGCAACTGTAAACACGCCAGGTTGTTGCCTGTGAGGGCAAGTGAATCATGTTTCCTTACAATAGGAACAACAATCACTGCAAAGTGACTCATTACTGTAAACGCCTCCCTGTCTGTTGGACTTCTTTTTAAAAAAGAAATAATTAGATCTCAAACTTTTATTTTTGCAAGTAAAACTATTTACTTAAGACAACAACAGGAATGAATTTGTTTTCTCCATTTCTTGAAAAGGAAATAAAATAGGGAGCGAGAGCAACAAGGGAAATCTAACAATTTTTTAAATGGTTTATTCAGAGCATTTGTAAATTATTTATCAACCGTTGTGTCAGTAGTTCCAGCATATTAATCCTTCAAAATGGGCAGATTTTCTTTTTCTTTTTTGCATTTGATTTTTTTCTTTGTTTTTTACAGCGTAAAACAAAAAATGTTTCTGGTAGATTAGCAACTTAAAGACTTTATTCATAAGGTTAACTACCTTTTTTAACCATATATTCTGTTATACAGTGTCTTCACTCAGTCTTTCATTGTTATCAATAACTTTCTTTTTTTGTAATCTATCAGTAAACTCCATACAGTTTAGAGTGGGTTTTGTGAAACCTATTATACCGAGGTGTTGAAGACAAAGGACCGCTAACCCCATGACATTAACTCGCCCCTGTCTACGAACACTTCTAGGAGCTCTAGTGAAACTGGGACCGTTTGCCTTCAAAGTAAAAGCTGCGCCTTTTGAAATGCTGAGGTAAAACATCTACTTTGACGGGGAGCCTTCTCCATTTCCAGTTTGCGTTGCACTTTTCAGTTATTGCTATCACTTGGGTAGTAGTTAGCAAGTATTTGCAGCCAAGCTGTTCGTTGCAAATTACAGGTGACCAAGGCAACCAACTAATGACCAAAGCAATCTTAAGGAGCTTCTTAGTGCAGCACTGTATAACTCTTTGCAACCAGTTTCACCTGTTGGCAGCCAGCAGCCCCTAGGAACCAGTCACCAGCCAGCCAGGGAATATACATTTTTTCTTAGCAACTGGTGCTTGTATCATATTCAATATGCTGAATAATGTTAAATAATGTCATGTAATAATATCACATGAAGAAGAAGAAACCTCTCTAGGTTGTATGGTGCAATTTTTTTAAAAAAATACTTACTACTCACTACTTACTTACTAATTTCTATAATGTAATTAATGTTTGTGTGTTCTATTATATTTAACCTCTATTATATTTAGTCATGGGTGTCACAAGAAACTAGCTTGGACTAGCATCAGATTTGCAAGAGAGGCTGTGTGAGGGATGAGAAAGAGGAGTGTGCAAAAGAAGTGTGTTCTGTTATTATGACTGCTGATAACTGCTTTTTACTATTTCGATGTTTATAAAGTTAGACTCCACAAGATTAATACAAGAATTCAGGTGTGCCTGTACTGCCCCATGCCTGTGCACATGTGAGGACACGATAACAACTGCTGAAAGTGCAGTTTTGCTGCATGCTTAGGTCTTAACAATTAGTCTTTATTCAATAGGAGCTCATTTTTTTATGGGATTGTTTCTGCATAGAAACACAGCAAAGCAGAAAATACCATAATTAGATCACTTGCTGCGAGCAAATGCAGGTGTGGATTTCTAAATCTGAAAGATTTATTGCATCTCTGTGGGTGTAAATTATAAGATGTGTGCAGGTGGTATCAGAGTTGCCCCGCTCATCTATATTGCCAACCTATTTTTACCTCCTAATAAACAGAATGAAAATGTGTCCTCAGTATACAGTATCGCAGCATGGCGGCCTGGCTGGGGGTCCATCTGTTTTCCCAGAACTCTAAAACGACCACAGCGCTCTCTCATGAAGCCTGAATCAGCAGACATAAACCAGCATGCAGATTTGCTCAAAGTGAGATGCTGCTCTCAGAGCATCTTTGATTTCTCATCTGTCTTCATCTGCTGCTGGTTGCCCTTCCCCTCCTGTGAACAACACAGGAAAGCATCCAAAAGCGTAGCACCAGTAGAGAGGATTAATGTCTTCTTTTGGGAAACATTTCCAAATGTACATGGAAGGGAGCTGTCTTAATCATCCAGCTTCACCCCATCACTCATTCTTCCCTCATCTCACTTTCAACTCCCATTGCTATCATGCCAAACAAATCACTTCTTAATTTCACGTGTCCATCACGTAACCCACGTTTTCTCACCACATTAGGCACATGCAGAGTGTGGCGTATTTAAATCTATTCACAGCACCCTGCAGAGGCAGAGGGCAGTAACGATACTTACCAACAGCCATCATGTAGTCCCAGCGATCCAGGAGGCACATGCTGAACTGCAGCCCATTGGGCGTGTAGCCCACCTCGATGAGAGCCAACTTCCTGTCCGGGTTTTGACAGACGGCAGATGTCCAAGCCACCAGGAACCAGCAGACGATGAGCAGAATGATGCCCAGCAGACGTAGCACTCGCCAGCTGGTCATATAGGGGATCCTCTGGGCTGTACGGGACAGGAACACCTTCAGCACCCTGTGGAGGGAGAAGCTCACACTGAGAATGTTTCACAAAGTAAAGTTTCATGTAAGCCTGTCTTCATTTCAAGTAAACAGAGTATCCGTGAGAAGGAAATACTTCTGCAGATGCGTCAGTGTGCCTTGAGTGTATTTATCTTTTTATTTCCCATATCTACTAGAATTTGAAACCTGCTACATGCAAAAGCTCTAAGCAAAACATTCTTCGTAGCTGCTTTACACACTGATCAATTAGTCTATGGCAAAATCAGTATCAGAAAAATATTGCTTCCACAATATGAGATTATTTTGCTTTAATTTTAACTGTTTGACATAAATATTGCACAGAAAACTAGTATTTCCATTTTCATAGACTCTTATTAAGCTTTATAGCAGCCATTCCCAAAGTCAAGAGTGCTGCGGTCCACTTAAAAGCCAAAAAATCCCACGGGGCCCACTCAATCTTAAATCTTCACTTTAATCAAAATGCAAGAGAAAGTGATGTATTTCCTTGTAAAGTTTTATTCAACAAACATGAGCAACACAGGCTGTTAAGGCTACAAACTGTTGATGTCACTCGGTCATATGCAAAGTGTTTAGGTCAGTGTAGGACCTATCTGGCCCTTGAACACAAACTTCACTCACCTGTGCCAATAGGGGTCACTGAACTGGAATCATCTGCTGTGCTATTGTATCCTTTTAAAGGATTTTCATTATGCGCTGCTGTGTCCAAACAAACACGGTCAAAACTCCGATGTCAGCTCTGTGATCAAAAGTGGGCCTGGCAAAAAGTGAACCTTGATGGCGGATGTTGATGTTGTTTTTATGTCTAGTCATGCTGTCTCTTACAAAATGAGACGTATAGGTTATATTATTGCAATGAAGGACCTGAATGTACATGTATGTCTATTTTTTTTTTTTTTTTTAATGACAACTAATCTGGTTAGAACATAGTTGTCAACAGTAGACCACATGACATCATCTCCACATAATCACACTAGTATTATGTGGTGAACAGTGAGGCTTCAAAACCACTGGATCACATCATGATGGCTGTGTCCATCTTTTGTGCTATCTATTGTAGCCACTGCTTCAAACCAGATGCAAAATCTGCGCATCTCACTGTGTGAGGCTAGTTGATACAGAATATCTATCTAAGGGAATGGTTCTCAGTTTTTCTGGCATGCCTCCCTTCAAAAGACAAAACAAGTCATTAGTAACCTCTTGCTTATTTATCCTGCATAAATCATATTTCCTGAACATAGTTTCATTAGAAATTTCTCCTCAGTCGAGCCATTTGAGAACATTGATACAAGTTAACCCTAGAGCAGAAATTTATAGGGAGATTTCTTTTTTACTTATATCAGCACTATTTCATGTGAACTGGCCCAACATGGTCAGAATCTATTCTTTTCTTGACCATATTAGTTCCTGAAATTTAACCAAGACACTTTATCTGCCTCAGACTTACTAAACACAACAAAAAGAGGTGAGTGATCAGAAAAGAATTTTTAAAAAAATCTGAAAATAACCAAACTTATTGTTTGTCACCTCACTAAATGGGCAACATTTTACACTGTTTATTAAAAAAAATGCTAATATTTTGCAAACTTATTTCAGGGCTTTGGTTTAAAAGAAAGTGTGCCTTGAGGTATGATTAAATGACATGTCAAGACTTCCTTTTCCTGACTTCCTGCAAAGCAGTGCAGCGGAAAAAAACTGTTAGCAATCACATTTGCAGCACTTATTCCACCTGCCAAATCCATAGACTGTGGAACATGAGTTTAACTCTGCTCAAACACATCACCGGCACTGCTATTCTTAGGCTCTGCCCTTCACGCACATTGATGAAGTGTCCACTGCTCTCTCCACTAATGAGCCCCCCATCAAAAATTGATCTGTGCAATATGTTAACTTGCACCTCTAAGGGTGTACTGGGCTCCAGCTCGTGTTGGCCACATCCTCTTAATCAGTATCGCCATCAGGGCATTTTGACAGATTCACCTGACAAAAAAAAAAAAGAAAGGAAAAAAAAGAAAGAAAAGGCCCACAGATGAAGAATTTCATCACTGTCACTTTAAATACAGTGGACCACCCTGTCCCATTAACAGCTATTCACATCTGGAGAACTCCCCCCAACGCCACTCCACTGCATCCTCTGGCGATGCTTTCTCTTCCTGAGATCTGTTTTTTTTTTTTTTTTTTTCTCAGCAACTGTCATTCAGGACTTTGTTAACTATGGAGCTCATTTGGGGCCAATGCGCTCCGTGTTTTCTTAATTACTTTACCACTTAATGAGGCAGCATAGCCTGGTGATGAAGTAGCTGAAAAACACGCTGCCTTGACACATCACAGGACTCTTTATCAAGGGATTAAGAGGTCAGATGCAATGTAATCTGATAAGTGCTTCCAGGGATGGATAACTGTGTCAGACTGTGGGTGAAGTACCTGTACAACTTAAGAGTCAGCGTCCCATAGACGGTAGCGAAACCCAGGAGTCGAACCCAACGCAGCAGGATGCAGCGGAAAACACTGGGCTGGAAGTAGAGAATCCCAACCTGGAAGAGGACAGAAGAAGCATTAAACAACAAAGGTCATGAAAAGAAACTGAAAAATAAATAAATAAATAAAAGAGCCACCCAACTGTGAGTGTTTTCCATCTAAATGATAATGGGCCCTCTTTCCCTGGGAAATTACATCTAAATTCGTGGGAAGCTGCTGCCTCATTGTGCTCTCAGTGGACGTCTCTATAAACAGTAAAGTAATCTTATTTAAATGTTGGTTTTCTCCAACTGTTCTCCTTTGGCGTCTCACAAGTGAACGAGTGGGTTTATGGAGTTTAGTTTACTGTACATCGTATCGCACATTAAGTCCCTCTATAATCAGTTACTTGCTTCGTTTCGCCTCAGAATCTACTCATGAAGCTCTTTTAATTGTGTTCTCTAAACTTTTTCTACTTTCTCTGCCACCTTTTAGCCATCAAAGGGAATTCAAAATACTGTAAAAGTGACCATCAGTGTGTATCGCTAATGCTGCGGATGAACTCAGTGTGTTTCAGGGCTGTGAACTTTTTTTTTTTTTTTAGCAGTTTTTGTCAGCAGATGGTGTTTGCAGGGATGTCATGAATGTGTTGACATAAAAGATCAAATGCTGCTTTAATTCTAGGACCTTTTTGCTCATGTCGGCCCCCAAAAAAAAAAAAAGCACCAAATTTTTATTTTTTCTCATTAGCTACAAAGAGCAGCTCCATCTGCTGATGAAGAGCATGTGCTATGATCAAAAGGTCTGAGCATCACTTGAGCTCATTCACTTGGACTTACTTCTAGGACTCTCAAGGATCAGAAGTTTTTACCAT
>VVHJ01032033.1:11147-25961 GCA_015107715.1 Tylochromis polylepis
GGGCGAGCGGCCGTCCGCCGGAACTGTGGTCACCCTGCCGCGGGACCTGGGGCCGGGAGCGTCGCCGGCCAGGGCTGATCCCCTCTTCCGTCCGCGGGGGGGGGGGGGGGGGGGGGGGGGGGGGGGGGGGCCCCCGCCCCCGCGGGGGGGGGGGGGGTGGGGGGGGGGGGGGGGGGGGGGGGGGGGGGGGGATTTCACTCATTTACTGAAGTTTGTACTAAACTGTATTTCCAGTTTAGCAGTACTTGTAGTACTTTACTTGACTCGCACAATGTCATTGTGATTCATTGGCAGCGACAGCGGGTTCCTTTACGGGTAAATGAGCAGCTAATACAAAGCAGTGCACTGTTACAGACACAGCCCCAGCTCAGTCCTAAAACTGTTTATAAGGTACTAATCATTAAATTGTAGAGGTAATATTTGTGAATACTGCAGTCAGCAAGTCAGTAATGAGAATATTTACAGAGAATATTTTTAATTTAGATGCTTAGCAGCATGAAATCTTGTTTGTGTGCATTGGTTTGATTTTAAAGCTTCTTTATAATATTTAAACTGTCGTATGAATGTTTCCTCCTAGTTTTTCTCAAATAAGAGTACAGTATCAGAGGAATGTACTGTAAGTATCACAGCAGTAAAAAGTGACGCATCACTGTGTAAGCAGCATTTTACAGCTGCTTGGGGTGAAGCTGTTTACACTCTGGGTATGTCCTGGCTCACAGCGAGGCCTGTAGGGGTGATCTAGCATTTGTGCATGTTCACACATCTATTTTCTGCTTTTTCTTGTCTTTTATGATCATGTGATGAACAAAAAGGTGTTTATTTGTACTCAATGAGCTCCCACTTGTAGGAGTGGGTTTAGTTTAGGGGAAAATGTTTCAAAAGCTCACAAGGCAAATCTAAGAAATTATAAATATTTATGAAACAGAAACTTTTAACACATAGGCCCAAACAGGAAACAGGCTGGTTTTGCATTTCCACACATGCTTACATGAAGGCTACGTGTCCGCCCTCGTGAACCACAGTAACATGGGACTTTCAAGCATATTACGTGGCACAATTAAAATAATCTGAAAAAACAAACAACAGCAAAATGTTAAGAGACCCTGGTTTGGTATTTGGTGATTGGTTGTTTTTTTTTGTATAACCTTTTATAAAATCTGTTGAAGTCTGAAATTTTTATATGTAAAACCTTCCTTTGAATTTAGTGGAGTAGAGTGGAGTCGGGTAAAAACTGCATATATTTTAAACATACACAGTTTCCATTAATTTTAGATTTTATTTTCAATGAATTTAAAAATAAATAAAGAACACATGAAAGGCGTTACCCATAATTTTAACGTTAGTCCTGTTGAGGCTGCTTCAGCGTTGACATTTATCACTGATTTCCTGACAGACCGTGGAGGCGTGCAGTCTTATCTACCTGTGCAAATCATTAAGCAGGTGATTCATGCTGCCTGACAGCCTAGCTCAGCTACTGAGCTGCGCGCAGTCTGAGCATTCAGGTATTTATTTAGTCAAAGTCAGCTTTATTGTCAAAGACCATATGTACAGTCATACACAGGAATTTGAAATTGCAATGCTCCCATGGCCCTCAGTGTACACTAAAACAGTATCAAGATAAAAAAGATCCAATTTAGCTGTTTCCAGGTGCAGGTCTGAAGAAATCACAGACAAAAATTCATTACGATTCTCCTTTTCTGGGCTCTGCTTCACTTCACCTTAAGCTCAAGTGAAAATCCACGTTGTCAGGAATGATCAACAACATTTAAACTGTACCTAAAGTAAAGTGCGCACGCTCCATCGAGACAAGAGGAGGAAAAACTAGGAGAACTATTTTATAAAGATGAATATGGATCATCTCCAGAAGATGTCTTAGAACCCTCCTTCAAATACAAATACTTCTAATAAATATGATTTATTTTAAGGCTGTTTTTCAGAGTTTGCAAACTAAATCGATACTCTAAATTGATCCATTATTGGTTATGTAAGATTATGACTTTGACTTCACAATAATAAAATAAAATAAAAGCTGCTTACACTTTTGATTTAAGACCATCTGTATTTAAGCACGAGGCTGCACGTGATGCCCGATGTTTAAATAATGTAGTTGTTCCTGATCAGATACTCTGATCGTCATTTGGTGGATTCTGCAGAAACCTAAATATCGTCTTTTTCCTCAGAACTTTCATGTTGTGCAGTTAAATGTCGGGGGTCACCTGTACACCACCACTCTGAGCACGCTCAGGAAGCACTCCGACTCCAAGCTGGCGGAGCTCTTCAGCGGACCGCCCAAACTACGCGCTGACGCACAGGGACGCTACTTCATCGACCGCGATGGGTCACACTTTGGAGCCATCCTGGAGTTCCTGAGATCAGAACAGCTGCCCAAGGAGAACATCCCGGAGGTCTGACTTATCACGATGTAGCTCTGCTCAAATAGAGCTCCATAGTTTTATTTTCTGATTCTACTAGACCAGCTCTGGATGATTCACAGTTCAAAATAATCCTTTTTTGTATTTACTGGGCCTTGGCGCCACCGCTCTTTTATTTTTTTACTGGCACAAACTGTTTTAACTCCTCCTCCTTTTAATTAAGTTTTCGTCTGATTGGTTCCCCCTGCAAACCTGTTAGACAGGGGTGATTATTAGGACTGTCCTCACACTGACATCATCATAGGTTAATGGGTAAATTACTATAGGTGTGGATGTGAGTGTGAATGGATAAATGCATCTCTGTGTTAGCCCTGCTGAGCTGTCCGGAGTGTACACCAGCTGGGTTGGGCTCCAGCCGCCTGCAACCCTGAATTGGAGAAGAGGATGGGTGGATGCTTGCACATAATGATGTCATTGTTTGGCCATGCCTAATATGAACATCCACCAAAAGTTTACTTCGAAGAAGTTCTTACTGATAGTGTTCAGGCATTTAAGCTATGAATATAAAAACGGGGGGTGTGTCCTGATGCTGAAATGAAGTTTAAGTTTGTAACTCGTGTTTCTGCAGGTTCATAAGGAGGCGGTCCACTACAACATCAAACCGCTGATCAAGCACTTGGAGGAGACTCCTCGGCTGTTTGGAGAGCTGGTGGGAAGGCAGCAGTTCCTCTCCAGAGTCCCACACTACAAGGAAAACATCGAGGTGAGCTGTACTCACGCCAATAATCCACGACTGTTTGTAGTTTACGCTCCAACTTTGGAATTCAGGCAACTTTTAATGCTTCATGTCTGCCCTTATTTAAGGAGCGGTCACACGTCACGGGTCCAGCGCCATCACTGAGACCTGTTACTGAAAGACAGACACCTTCTTTCCTGATGCATCACATTCATACTTACAGGCCACTTTTTGAATGATCGTTTTGAATTTATCCTCCAGGTTCTGATTCGTATCGCCAGAGCCGAGGCCATCGCCGCACGCCACTCCACCATCATCATCTGCGTGCTGAGGACGGAGGAGGATCTGGGCTTCTATGATAATGCCATTAACAGCCTGGAGGCGGATAAGGAGTCGGTGGTGACGTTCGGGCCGTGGAAGGCCGCCCCGTTGGTCAAAGATCTGCTCGACTGTGTAAAGATGGACATCGAGAGCCAGGGCTACAGGGTGAGCATCCAGCCTCATGCCGTGGAGAAGAGCTTCCTGTCCAGGAGCTACGACTACTTTTATGAACTCACGTTCACCTGGTGGTGATGAGACGGCTGAACAAAACTCGAAACCGTGCATGCTCTTTCTTTAAAAAATTACAGAGCGCTTTTTTTTTTTTTAAAGTTTTAAGATGTTTTTGTTAAAGAGCCACACTAAAACAAAGGCTCAGTAAAGCATCGGCATATTATTGATTTCAAAGGTACTGACTTCCTGAAAGATGAAAAAGAGGGCTTGTATCTTGTGCTTGTGATGAGTGAAGCCAAAATGTAAGTGCATCTTTCCTAGTAGCCAGCAGGGGGCGACTTGTCAGGTTTCAGAAGTCCAGCTGACCTCAGGGGACACTTTAATGATGAGTTTGGGGTCTTACTCTTTAGCTTCAAGTCTTGTTTACTAGAACATGATGATATGTTTTAATCATTGTCTCCATTAGTGCCCAGAAGGACTTCAGGCTGGGGCTACCTTATGATTTTCAGGTGCCAACATGTGTTTCTCAGTCAGATCCACGCCTCACTAGTTCTTCCTTTTCAGACTTTATATTTTTTTCAAAACACTAAACTGTTCAGCTCAAGGCTTCACAGCAGGACCTCACTAACCAATGGGTGACGTTGCATTATGGCTTTGTCGATCTTTTATGTACAGTCTGTGGGTTTAAGCTAAAGTGACTGCTTCTAAGCAAAGATTTCATTCTTTTCAGCTCCTTATGAATATAAATGCTGTTTCATATTCAGTGCTGTGTTGAACAAACACTAACTACTCTGTTATTAAATCTTTTTGCCCACCCACGGGTCTCAGTAGTGACTTGTTTAATTAGATGGCATGGTCCACACATACGAAACTCATCCTACCGTCCTGACTGTAGCATGTGCCATACAGCTTCTTGCATACGATGTGATGCAAAAAAAATTCTTTAAATGATAAAAAACAAATACACCATTTAGTCAAACAAAAAATGTTTGAATTTAGTTTTTCACATATTCCCGAAATATTTGGAAATAGTGTGATCGAAAACACAGCCACACAGCAGCAGCAGCTCCGTATGTCTCCTGCATTTACAGCACAAATTATCTAAGAGTAAATATGAAGACGTTTATGAAGACAAACAGCTGTGAAGTATCTATAAGTATCTATAACGGGTCAGTTTTCTCCGTGCCCCTGCAGTAAATCGGCCCCGTAGTAACTCTGGATCAAAATAAAAAATCAGTTTTTCTTTTTTCTTGACTAGGATACCCAGGCTGCATTTGCGTCTGTACAGAAACCTCCCTTATTTTTCAGATCAAACTGTGCACTGAGTTCCTGATATGATTTGACCATGTTGTCGGTCAGCCAAATTCTAAATACCCCTCAAATAGCAAGTGTACCAAAAAAAAATTCTTGTTTCTCTAATTTAATTGAGAAATGAGTTTTGTTTTTTTTTTACCTAAATTGATCAAGGGGCGAGATGCAGACTGGCATATTTGGTCCCTGGGCCACATAATTTCGTACAAATCAACGGAGCGATGGTTTCTTTCATAAAAGGCAATATTTCCAGTGATCCTTGGCGTTAACTGTCTAGTCATTCAGTCCTTAGCGTGTTGCTGTGTTAGACTTTCTAATCAAAGGTTGGTCATTTAGTATAAAACTTCATACACCTTACCTGGGGAAGTTAAGTGGGTGACGAAAAAAGAGCGTCACAAACACATCACCGGGTGTTTCACAACCCGGTTTAAGAGAATTAAAAAGGTCATTAAAAAAAAAAAAAGAACAAGCATCCTGTCAGAAAGCAGAGCAGTGTTCACCACAGAGCAGGGCATAGCATCCATCAGCTGTCTCACTTTCATGTCACACCACATCCTTTGTGATCTGAGTGTGAGTAAACGGCAATAAGCAGCGCGGAGGCCACAGATGAGAAAAAATCTGGGGTCGTCTCCACAAGCGGCTCAGAAGTGTCCTGCTGGTGTGTCTTCCACAACATTAACCTAGATTTGTTAACGTGATTAAATTAAAAGACAATCTTGAGTTGTCATCTAAAGGAAGGTGATCAAAAGAGGAAAAAAGAAGTGACACTGCGGCACACAGTGAGCGTGACAGGGAGCATTTAATAAAGGCGTTTGTTGAATCCCAGCAGTTATAAATAACAAAGTTAGTGCACAAATATTCGGTGATTTGATGAGTGAACGCTGACCTGGTAAAATACTAAAGTCAGATGGCAGGGTATCTGCTACACATCAGAATGTCAGCAGTCGACAAGCTCTTCTTGGAGAATTTCTTTGAATTTTAGCTCGAGTGCTGGGCGATGCGCAGAGAGAAAGAGAAAAAAGGTTTGCTGAGGTATTAGGTCAAAGCGACTTTTCTTCCCTTGTTCAAAGAAAAAGGAGGGGTGGACACGCAGCATACAGTATTTTCACCACAATGACACAATTGCACTTCCTCACAAAAGCCCCTGAGGATGAAATCTTGCGCAAGATTTCACACCCTGGATCACATTATAAGAAAAGTGACGCTGCTAAGTGACGATTCAAAAAAATCAAAGTTTTAAAAATGGCCTCACCATGGATGGTTTTGTTTGTTTAACATGACAACTTCCCCAACACCCTTACTCAGCTCTGAGCGTGAGCGGACATCTTTTTATTCTCAGTTTTTTTTTCACAAAACTGTGACACCCGTAATCAGTCCAGCAACGCCGTTTTAATGGTTCATTTGAGCAAAGGATAAGACTGCAGTTAACAAGTCCTCTGATCTTGCTTTAAAGCCGCAGTGCAGGCACCTTCAGTGGGACACAGAGCCACTGCAGAAATAAACTGAGCAAATCCAAATTAAAGATAAATATCAATATAAATATCAATTATTCAGAATTATGCTCTTGTGTTGACATTTTTTTTTCACTAAAATTTTGGATGTCTAAAGTGGAAAATATCAGAAGAAGTTTGAAAACCACACGCTGTAAAAGAGATGAAGCATCTGAAGCTTCGGTGTTAGCATTTTGCCTGCTGACATGTTCGTTTTTCACTGTTTAGATAGAAGCGTGGAGTGCTAAGCCCCACTTGGGTTTTCATCATCAGCCGGTTAGTGTGAGGATCCTTGTGGCCTTTTGCGTTCCTGCCTGTTTTCTTGTGACCACACAGACTCTGCAGAGAATTTACCTTACAGTCCACCGTCCATCCACCTTTATTTATAAAACACTTTAAAACAACCACAGCTGACACAAAGTGCTGCACATTAAACTACACTAAATAACAGAAATATAATAAGATATAAATAAAACCATAAAAAAAAAAAAAGATTCAAGCAGACATCCAGAAAGTATAACAGGAATGATTACTCAGCCATCGGCTCTCCGTTTGTCCGTGTCCACCTTGGAGTGTAATCTGGGTTTTAGACTATATGGTTACATCACAAAAACATACAAATTAAGGCTAAAGTAATAAAATGCTAGAATTTCACCAAAACTGGAGCACAAACGTCTGGGATGATTTGTATCTCACAGGAAACCAAATCATGTGTCTGATAATTCTATTAAAAATGCTCCAGCACCATAAACATGGTGAAGAGGTCCAATTTAGAGACACCAGTCTGGTTCCTGGACATTGGTTAGTGACCACCTAACAACCACCGGTCGTTAGGGAAAAATGAGTATCCTGACTGGATATGACTGGTTGCTGGAGATTGCTGTGACATCGATTGCTAAAGCTTAATTCATGCAGGCCTGCAGACCAGTCAGTGACCCACTGGTAACCACCAGGTGGTGAGTAGTTGTTGAAGGCTGCTTGTTGTCGTTAAGTAAAACTCCTCGCAAAATGCTTTACGGTACGCTGCCGCACCAAAAGCCTTTTTGGTTGCTAGCAGATTTCTGCAGTCGCCCATAGTTTGTATGGAAGACGCCGACTTGTCTGCAAACACTCAGCAACTACAGGCCACTCTGCAGTGAGACTGCGACTGCAACACAAACTGGAAACAGAGACCCTTGAATCGTGTTGGTTTGGCAGCGAGGCACAACTTTTACTTTGAAGGTGTTTGTAGACAAATCTGCGTCTTCACTGCGAATACATAGCCAATCTGTTAGCACCTGAAGCAACTACAAGGAAGTTTTGGGTGTGGCACCCTGTTTGTAGCAAGGACAGCCACCAAACTCACTATTTTTCCCTGGTGACTGGAGGTTACCAGGGAGTTGCTGTCCAGTCTCTAGGCCTGTGTCACTACAGCTGTATCCAGTATATGTAACAGTATTTTAGATTTTATTCTCTTAAAAACATACAAGGTACTGTGAAAATCCTTTCATATGATATCTAAATATCTATGTTTACAGTTTGGAGTAAAAGGCAGAAGCAGCACAGGTCTGATGGGCAGGGACAGCAGTAAGTCCATGGCTTTGATGTGGTTTCAAAGAAACAGAAAAAGCCACTGGTTATAAGCACAAACATGAGCTTTCACACATAAACGCATTTTATCGAATGCGTTTGAGATAAACAACATATCTGTGAGCCTCGTATTGGTGAAGCTGAAGGCTGATGTGAGCGTCCTGTTTAGTTTGGGGTAACACAGGAAATGAAGGCAGTAGTCTAGAAAGAGCTGAGGCAGCGTCGACGAGAACAAAACCTGCTGCGGTGTTGAAATCACAAACACGATGAGAGTCCTGCTGCTCACCAGTCTTCTCCTAACAGGTACAGATTGTTTGCTATGGGTTTGATTACAAGCTACGGAGGCTTCTCCTTTTTGAGATTTGTCTTATTTAATATTCCCAAAGTTCTTTTAAATGTAAATGCCACAGAACAGCAGGATATTTTCCTAAAGCAGATCACGTGCCTGATGAAGACACACAGAAAGAAGTTCTGCTTCACTTTAATTATTTTTACTTTTCATGTAATCTTTTGTTTTAGGATAAATTTATCCAGTGGTTTTAATTAATTCGGAATCGAATAATTAAAACTGATATCTGAAACATGTTTTCAAAGGCCTCAAGAACTCAAAGCCTTTTATCTCCACAGAGGTTTTGTTTGATTGTTTGAAGGTTTACTGAAAAATCTTTCAACAGATTTGCATGAAATATTTACAGGAGGTGTAAAAATTTCCCAACTTAGAAGTGAGACGTTGTCTTGATTTTCTCATGAAAATAAAATTTAAATTATATATTAAAAAAAAAAGATCAGAGACTCACATGTGGAGGCAATTTTCAGTCTGCAAATTAATTAAAATTAAAATTTAAAAAATTAAAATTTTCATTTTATTAGTTGCCTATTTATACCTCTGACTTTTACTTTGGTTTCCATGTCTGCAGATTTGTAGTTCTGAATTGTAGCCAAACAATTTATTGACTTATTGACTGGCTTTGGTTTTTATGTCATATAATTTTTCTTTAAATCTCTCATTTCAAATACATTCAATAGCTCGGCTGACTGTACTAAGGTAATTTTATACACGGGGGAAAATCTGTGGTGTGCGATTTGGTCCTCGACCTTCTGTCATTTTGGCCTCATGCAGGGAGTTCTCTGTCGTTTTAGTCTTTAAGTCTTAAAAATGTGCAAACTGCACGAGAAGGGAAAATCATTCTTCAAACTGCTTTTTTTCCTTAAAATGAAAATTACAGATTACAAAGTTGGACTGTACTGTAAGAAAATATTAACGAGCACAGATGTTTGAATGTTACTGCATGCTAAATTGCTCCTTTTAGATCTTTAATGTCTCAGTATATGAAGGTTTAATCAGATTTATTTACATGAAAAATCTCTTGGTGACAGGTGCGAGGTGCAAAAAGGACGTGTTTGTGTACAGCACAGTTGGAGGTGACGCCCTTCTTCCATGCATGGTGTCCTCAGACTGCTCCGCCATCTCCTGGACCTTCTTTAACAAAGGCACGGACGTGCGGTTCGTCCATGAGGTCGTCAGTGGGGAGGTGAAGGCCGATTCAGACAAATCCAGCCGTATGACCTTCACATCCAACTGCTCCATCGGCCTCCGCAACCTCAGGGTGCGGGACGCTGGATCCTACGTCTGCCTGAGGAACGACCAGCCTGTCACTGACGTTTACCTCTCCCTCCTGACAATCGCGTCATTCTCCACCTTCACCGACCTCCAGCCTGGAGGAGTCCTCACCCTGACCTGCGTCTTCTTCACTTATTATGACGCAGGGAGCTGCAAGTCATACTCAAAGAGCGTGTTCGACCTGAGCTGGGTGGACGAGGATGGGAGAAAGCTGCCCGACAACAGCAGGTTGGTTTTTTTATTTTGTCTGTTAATCACAAGTACTATTACTATAAATAACCCATAATACATGTTGTGCTGTATTGCAATAGGTGTTTTCTTTATTGTAATCATTTTAACAGAGAACAAAAAGGCAAGCATTTTTATTTTAATCGTTTAAAAACAGCTGATACCATTAAATATAAAATACAAGAAAAATAATAAAGCGTTAGGAGAATAAAAGATTTATTTGTTCTTTATTTAAGGAGGAAAATATTTTCTGTTATTAAAAAACTATTTTGCAAGAGCATTTGAGCGTTAGTTAGATAGACGAGGTTGTAATACAGACACATACACAAAATAAGTATATGAGATAAAGAGCGAAATAAAAAACAACCACAATTATAAACTTATATTATAAATTATAAAAGAAAATGTAAGTCAAATTAAATTACTGTCTCAGACCAAAAATAAGAGCAGAAATGTTCAGGTGAACAGGTGAACGCCTCTGTGGCATCTGAAATAATGACCTTTAATTCGTTCTGGGTTTGGATTCTAGGTTCGGATGAGCCTAGGAACTCCAATTTTATTTTAATAATTTAGCTTCCACAGGTGGGAGCAGTGTGAGCAGTGCCAGGGACAGAGTGAAGCTCGTCATTTTTAGCCATAATCCAAATATAGAGAACACTGTCTGGTGATGAACGACAGCTGTGTGACGTTTCTCTGTCGGTTTCACCTCCGTGCAGGTACAACCTGACCAGCCACACGCGCTGCAACATCACTCTGGTCACAAAACTCCAGAAGGAAGACAACAACAGGAAGTGGAGGTGTCTGGTGAACACCACAGAAAGCAGCAGAGCCGTGTTTCTGGACTTCAGGTCTGCCTTTTTGTTCCAAAATAATCCTGACGATGACAGCCTGAATCCTTCGGTCACGGCGATGTGTCCGGTGATGCTGCCCATCAGCCGCATCGTGCTCTGCGTGGCCCTGCCGATCATGGTGACCATAGTGGCATTCTTCACGTGGAAGTCGGACCGCGAGAGGGCCAAAGCATCAGCAGAATCCTTCATGCTCCACGAAATCAACTGACCGTCCATCACTGCAGGATTTTTGTACTATTTTCACTTCTCTGGCCCCTTTTCAATCATCACATCCTCATGGATACAGTATGGGCATACTACTACAATTATGTTGCAGTATTGTATTATTAATGGCATGTTATATTAATAATTTGTGGAGAATTTTAATGCAAAAAAAAGGCTCTTCTTTGCTTTTTTGTGAGCTTATTTTTTTTAATTTGCTTTTATTGCACTGCTGAAATATGAAAGGCCTTCCCTGAAAAACACGCCGTCTGGATGCGATGTGATGCATTGTTACGTTGTTTTAAAAACTGCTTCTATCTTTCAGCATTGATGGTACCTTTCCAGATGTGCAAGCTGTCCATTCCACAGGCACTAATGCACACCCATGCAGTCAGAGACGCAGGTTTTTGAACCATGCGCTGATAAGTCAGACGGTCCCTCGTTTCATTAGTCTGGAAGACTCTACGGCCATGTTTTTAAAAAATAATTTCAAATTTTCATTCGTCTGACCACAGAACAGTTTTCCACTTTGCCTCAGTCAATTTTAAATCTTTGAGCTTTGGTCCAAAGAAGACGTTGGTGTTTTTGGATCCTGTTCACGTTTTTGCATGACAGAGCTTTAACCTGCATTTGTAGATGGCACGATGAGCTGTGTTCACAGATAGTGATTTATCAAAGTTTCACTTTGAGTGCCCATGCACTGATTTCTGTGGCATAAGATTTGCATGTATTATTGTAGGGTCTACCTTACAATATAAAGCGCCTTGAGGCGACTGTTGTTGTGATTTGGTGCTGTATAAATGAAATTGAAGTGAATAGAAGGAGTTCTCTCCGGGTACTCTGGCTTCCTCCCACAGTCCAAAGACATGCAGTTAGTGGAGATAGGTTAATTGGCAACTCTAAATTGCCCATGGGTGTGAATGTGAGTGCGAATGGTTGTCTGTCCCTCTGTGCTAGCCCTCCGACAGACTGGCGACCTGTCCAGGGTGCACCCTGCCTTTCACCCTAGGATAGCTGGGATAGGCTCCAGCCCCCCCGTGACCCTGAAAAGGATAAGCAGAAGAGGATGGATGGATGGAATCACGCCTGTCCCTTGCACACAGTGATTTTCCAGATTCTTGGACTCTTTTAATGATACTATGTACTGTAGATGATGAGATATTCAAAGTCGTCACAATTTTACATTGGTAAACATTATTCTGAAAAGTTTCCACAATTTGTAGACACAGTTTTTTGAAGCTTGGTGAACCTCTGTCCATCTTTACCTCTGAGAAACTCGACATCTCTAAAGTGCTCTTTTTATACCCGGTCATGTTACTGACCTGTCGTTAGTTAACACAGTGGTAATTAACAGCTGTAAAACGTTCCTCCAGGTGATGCTTTTTAGTACCACTTACTTTTCCAGCCTTTGTTGTCCCATCCCAACTCTTCTCAGATGTGCTGCTGGTGTCAAATTCAAAATGAGGTAATGTTTTATAGTAAAATATCTCGCTTTAAACATTTTTAATGTTTTTGTGTTGTATGTTGAATAAAATGTTGGTTTATGATATCTGAAAATAATTGCATTCTGTTTTTATTTACATTTTACACAGCATCCAAACTTTGTTGACATTGGGGTTGTAATTGTCCGAATTCTCTAAAATTGTGCGACGATGCAAGGTCATCGCTTCACTGCATTACACAACTACAAAGTATGACAAAGCTAAAGCAAATAATAGATCACCCAAACCTTAATTTATTACTCATTACTCATATTTGCTTACGTAGAAAAATAGTAAATACATGCAGTGATTCACTGAAACATGCACATATACAAAACAAATAGAAAAAAAATAGTTCAATTCTAACAAGCCTGAAAAGTCAATATTTGGTATGATCACCTTTATTCATGAGCACAGCCTGAACTCTCTTTCACCGCTTTCTTGTAATTTCTTTGAGTAGTCTTCAGGAAAAATCCTCCAGGCTTCTTTAAAGCTCTTCTTTGGATGTTGGCTGCCATTTGTTCTGTTCTCTGTCAAGATGATCTCGCACTGCTACAGTGATGTTGAGTCTTTCCAGATGGTATTGCATTCCTGATCAGAATCTAAGTTTTAACAAGTTCCCCAACACCACAGGACCCAGACCACAACAGAGCCTCTTGTAGAGACCCTTTGTTGTATCTCTCTCCTGACCTCCATCTGTCAAAGTTCCTCCAGATGTTAGGGACACACTGCACATCATGTTGAAATGTGCCTAATTTTAGCTAATAGTTCTTTGAGAATCACTTTGTTAGTGCAAAAATATTTTATGTCGTTGGCATTTTACATAGATTCAACTTAGGAAACGGTAAAAAAAAAAAAAAATGATGGGATTTTTGTTGTTGTTTATTTTTGACAGGCCGCCAGTAACCAAGTGCCTAAAGAATCAACTTAAAATAGCTTCTTTTGCTAAGTTGCCTGTTATGTGTACTCATAATATTGGTTTCTCCCTTGACTTACAGACTTTTTTATGCTTGGAATGGGTCATCAGTCTGTGTTTAGTGAAAAAAGAAAGAAAATATTTTTTTGCATATTAAATCTGACATAAACCTATAAAAATAAACAAAATTAAACTATATATAAATATTAATATCTCAAATAATTAAAAGATCGAAGTAGCGGACATTGACAATATCAGGAAGTTACGGAAAGTGTAAAGGGACAATTTTGTCGTGCTGCTGAATGGAAACGCTTAGCTAACCGTGTTTTCATAAACATGGCAGCACATCTGAAAAAGCGAGTTTATGAGGAATTTTCCAAAGTTGTACAGGTGAGCACATCATAACCGGCTCGTCAGCTGTTGTAAGTTTAAACGTTAAAGAAATCTGAATTTTACAATTCTGCGCCAAGTAGCGTGTTAGCTAATGCTAAAAGATAGCCGCTCACAGTCACAACACAACATGGATCCTCTCTCTGAGAGTTTAGTGCAGACGAAAAGCACTAAACTTGTATTCTGTTTAGTGTTTTTATTCTTAGATTTTATTTAATGCATTAAAAACGAAAGCTCGTTTGTAACAAAATGAACCGGAGAGCTAACGGCTTCAGACTGGCTAAGAAAGCTGCTGTTAATTTCAAATAGCCTTCAGTGGAAGACAACATGACTTGACAGGAGTTAAACACCAAACATTGTATTTGACTTGCAGGTCTGTTGGTTTGCGGCATGTTGAGCACAGTCTCTACTGACAGCGGCATTTTAGGGTGAGAAAACTAAAAACAAACAAACCGCTTTGTTTACATCCGATTTAGCGTTAATGTCAATCCGCTAACTGAGCTCATGCGCATTTTCTGAGTTGCTCCTCTCAGAGAGGATTTTTAGCCAAAGCAAGAGGAAACTGTAATAGCTGTTCAAAGGAGTGTTGTTATTAGCCGGTTCTGCGTCATGTCATTCGTTTTTGTGGACCTTGTTGTGGCTTCATTAAGCAACAACATCCAGCTCGCAGTAGGGCAGTTTATTGTCAGTGTGATGAGAGCTGGCACCTCCAAGTCCGAGGCCACGGTTCTCAGACAGAAAAGGGTTGACATGCCTTTGATGTTACCACTATAAGCTACAAGTTCAAGCATCGCAGCTTCTAGGGCGTGAGTGAGACGAGAGTGGAGCAGGAGATTTAAACAGCAAAGGTCTGTAGTGATGAAAGAGGAGCTGCTGATTTACTGGCTGAACTACGTTCCTACCCTCACCTGTCAGCATGACCGCTGGGTGGTGACCAAAAGAATAAGATTGCAGATATACATAGCGTAAGTGATCTGCTTCTAGAGATGGAGCGAGGAACTTGGAGTAAAATGAGACAATTGATGGTTCAAGCTTCTAACTAGAAAGGCTTTTGTACGCCTCTTGGGTGAGATGTTTCAGGCATGTATAACTGGGAGGAGACCCCTGGGAACACCCAGGCTTGGCAACACCTCAGTACCCCCCCCCCCCCCCCCGC
>VVHJ01032034.1:0-11892 GCA_015107715.1 Tylochromis polylepis
GGAGGGAAGGGGGTGGGGGGGGGGGGGGGGGGGAAAAGTGGGGGGGGGGGGGGGGGGGGGGGGGGGGGGGGGGGATGCCAATTGATCTCTTTAAGCCATTGGGACTTACTTAACTTATCCAGGAGCGGGCACTCTGTTGAAGGTATCGCCTAGGCCTCACTTTGCATGAGAAAACCAGGATTAATCCAAATATTTATCCATGCTGAGAGAGATGTTTTCCCAGTCTTTACATCCCCAAAGGAATTGTGCATATTTTTTTTCCTTTGAAACTCTAAGATTAATACACTCTTTCCAGCCTGAAGTCTAGTCTGTGTTGCATCTTGTGTAGGAAAGTCTATGCAGTGAATTGAAAAGTACGGCATTAATATTTCACACAGGGAAAACTCATTGTCTCCTGCCTCTGGAATGGGCTTGTGGCAGCACTGAAGCTGATTGGAAAGTGAGAATGTCTCACGGAGGCAGCACTGATAGGAGTATGTGTACGCCGCAGTGAACTTGGCTGCTGGAATACCTGCAGACAACAACGGCTCCACTGGTGAGACGCGTCTGATGTCAGAGCTGTCACCACGGTTACAGACGGTTAAAACGTCATTTGACAATTCTCTCAGAAGAGATGGAGAAAGTCCCCAGGAAACCCATCTCTCCACTATGAGGTGTCCATGGCAACCACAAGTAAGCCGGGCATATTGTAATTCAATAGATATCTCACACTCTGCGTGCATTCAGTCATCCCATTCAGCTCTTCTCTCTCTCTCTCTCTACATTTCTGTCTGTCCTCCTTTCCCCCCTCAGTCTGCCCCTCTCAATCAAATCCTCATCACACCTCTCTTCTTTTCTCTTTTATCTCTCTAACTTTATCTAGGTTTTGTTGCTGTGCAACACTGAAAAAATCTTGACTTAATAAAACAAGTCATTTTGTCATTTTAATAAAAAATAAATAAATCTGTAATTGTAACAGTAATGTTCCATTCTTCTCATATCCTTAACTTACATTAAAAAAACACAAAAACATAGGAAAGCACCAATAACTTATTATATGTGACAATATGTGATTTTGTTGCTGCTTCTCATCTAACATATTTTGAGAGAGTGACCTAACATGTAATTAAAGTTCAGATCTAAACCCAACAACTGTACTCTGTGTTTTGTGTGGTCCAGGCCACTGCAGCTGAAGCTTATTCAATGCACAAGTTACAAATGTCATTAACAAATCAACAATTTTCTACAGAGCTCCTTATATAAGCTGGTATATTGGACACAAGTTGAAATCTGTTTGTACTGGCAATGAATTTGGTTGTAATGAAGATTAAACCAAGCTATGGCACTAAGGGTCAATAGCCAAACAACATTTCTTAATTTAAAAAAGTATTTTTTCTCTTTCAGTGAAGTGGAGTCTGTTTTTAAAAAGTCTTTTGTTCTACACGCTTGTCTTCATCACAGTCTCTTATTCACATGTCTTCCTGTCTTTATTCCCACTTTCTTCTGTTTCTGCTTCTTCAGTTCTCTCTGCTCCTGTCACTTTCCATCTCCTGCTTTTTCTGTCTCTGCCTGCGCCCTGCCTCCTCTGCTTTCTCATCTTTTGTTATCATTTTTCTTCTTCTCTGCCTCACTATCTTCCCACCTCCCCTTCCCTTTCTTCGAGACTCCCTTGAAGCATTTTTTTCCTGCCTCCCTGTATGATGGCTTGTTCTTGGGAACCACTCTTTCTGTGTAAACTGTTAGCTTGGCTCCAGCAGTATCTCAAGCTCAACCATAAATTGTGCTGTCAGACAATCAGGCAAGCACTGGGTCAACACGGTAACGCAGTTTTCTTTCTTCTGTTCTTTTTTTTTTTTGCTTTTGTCTTGGTTGTCTTTAGTGAAGGGGGTGCGCTGACCCTTCTTCTCAGCCACAGCAGGCTCTGGCAGTGGTGGTGGTGTTGGTAGGGGGGTGATGTGGAGGACGAAGGGTCCCAGAGACACGAGGGACTCTGATGCAGACCCTGAGACAGCTCAGAACTCCACTAGAGGAGTCAAACAGAGCTATTGAGACGGGAGAATAGTTAGGCTCGGCCAGAGGGAGGGCTGAGTCCAGCCCACGCAGCGTGAGACATGGTATCATGGGAAAGATAAGCAAAGGGGAGCCATGAGCTGATCCACCTTTCTCGTACACACTGCAGTCTCAGAGACAATGTAGCCTTCTCCATACTCTCTGTATCCTGCAGAAATTCATCAGTGGTGCTAACAACAACACCATGTATTGTTTCAATCTCCAATATCATTCTAGACATTTATCAGTGTTTGGAAGGAAACCATGAGTATCTAAACCTCAGACAGGCATACATCCGTGTTTATTTTATGTTTTTTGTCCTTTGATTTGTATTTGTCTTGGGCCCATTTTCTTTTTTGATAAATCAAGTTCTAATTTGGGGGAGTTTATGGGTTTAAAAAAAAAGAAAAAGAAATTAAAAATTGTGGTGATTTTCTTTCTTTTTTTTGACTCACATATAAATATGTTGTAGCATTATCGTCCTCACATTTGTCTTTTTAAAGCAATAAAATTAAAATTAAAAAACATCCATTAACGAAACAAACAGAGCAACCAATAACATATTAGATTTCCCAGTGGAATACTATAAATTATTTGAAAAAAATACTGCTAATAAGATTAATTAAAAGTAATGAAAATAGACTGATTTTATGTTTTTTAAAGGAAACTTTTGGTAGCTGTTTAGCTGGATGTGTGACCTACCACGGTTTTCCTGAATCATCTTAACTGTGGCATAGGTATTTCGGTAATGCTGTTTTGGAGTAAAGTATACAATAACATGAAAATTCATCGACTTTAATTGCTTGTTTATGTCGGGCACATAATGAGCACATAATAGATGGCTGGAGAATAACTGGTTACCCCAGAATACCTTTTCTTCTCTTGTATTTCTAAATAAGGAGGCACACTGCATTTGTGGGAAGCCAAGTCTGCCGAGAAACTGGGAAACAATGAAAATGTGAATTTAGAGCAAAGGTTAACAAACGATGACCTAAAGATAGCTTGCTCTGATGTGATTTTTTTTCCTCTGCATGAGTACCCACAAACCCACTACTTCAGACACCTTGGGGCACAGCTCTCACCTGCCCCCACCAGTAGAGGGCACTTGAGTCACACTTCCTCAGGTAAACACATACAGGCACTTTCAATACAATTCAGTTCAGTTCAGATTGATTTACATAGCGCCAAATCACAACAAGTCACCTCAAGTCGTTTTACACTATAATTTAAAGATGCTACAATATTCTGGAGAAAATCCCAAGAATCATGCATCTCCCTAGCAGCAAGCACTTTGCAATAGTGGGAAGGAAAAAACCCCTTCAAACAAGAAGAAACCTCCAGCAGATCTAAGGTGAACAGGGGGCCTGGCACCTGTTGGGGGTGAGGGGAAAGAGAAAAGAAGAAAGAGAGGAGGGACAAGAAAATGAGAGTACAGTAAGACAGGACAAAACACAAAGTAAGGGAAAGAGAAGACAGAAATTGAATGACATGCAGTGGTATAGTCAGTGTATTACAGGAAGTCCTGCAGCAGTCTGAGCCTGTAACAGCACAACTAAGGGAGAGTTCAGAATCATCTGATTTACTCCTGATTACATCTGTCTGTCTCCTGAATCCAAACTGGGAGCTGATTCCACAGGAGAGAGGCCTGAAAGCTTTCTACTTTCAGAAACTCAGGGACCTAAGTGCTTTGCCAGATGCCTTTGCCATATGACAGGGCCTGATCATTCACGACATTCAAGAGGAGAGGACACTTGAAATCACCACACCCAAACCTGCCTATAAGACAGGAGGTTGACAATGGGTGTTACAGTGATGAGGCTAGACACCTAATTTTTAAGGCTGATAGACATGGATGAAATTGCCTCTCTGGGAGATTTCTCTTTTTAGAAACACAGACAGGAAATAATATTTTGTCTTAATTAAAAATTGATAGCCCCTCTGTAACGAGCTAACTGTGTGATCACTAATTTCTCTTCTAATGTCATCTTCTTTATTTCATACACTGCATTTATATTATAGATCATCACTGAAATTCATTAAAAATGAAGGTAGATTCTTGCTTTTGCTATAAATATTCCACACACCCTGCGCTGAAATTCATGAAAAAATTTATATATATTTCATTAAAGGCGATAATGAGGTTCTGCCAGGAGCTTTTCTTAGCCAGGAGAAACAAATTCATTTGAGATGACAATAATTACAAAACAGGACAAATAACAAGGCGATGGAAAAACAGCCATTAGACATGAATAAGACTAAAGTAAATATTGTGTTTAAGTTGCCACAAAAGTCAAAGGCAGCCAAGGGGTATGAGCTGTATGATTGGAATATTATTTACGGTACATTTGGTGGGCCATTTATTAAAGGAAACATCTTAATTCTGAAAATGGGACATTATGCTGCTGGACAGCTTAACTTCTAAAGCAGTCATTAAAGTTAAAAAATCTATAAAGAGATAAAACATTCATTTTAAGATGAGACTGGAGATTTAGCAAAAAGTGTGATTGTTTCATTAAGTCTCTGTGTTATAGTTCATTTACAAACTGATGAAAGTTCAAATCAGATCAACATTTAATGTGACAAGCACATAAAATGCATAAAATACAAAAGTTTTTTTTAAAATGTAACATGCATGCAATATGATAAAAAAGTATTAGCTGTCTACCTTTTAGTGGCTGGATAAAACTTTTTAAACTGTATATACTTGAAGTTCAATATTACAGAGCCAGAAAAATACTATGCAAACAAGTCATTAAATGCACACAGTTGAAAATAAATCGGCAAGCGATATGAGGTCCACTGAGAGGCTGATGTCTCACTCTCTGTGTCAGGTCTCTTTTGGTGGGAACATCTTCATTTCGAGGGGAGCATAAAGCTGTTACACAGCAGGCTCATTCACTCCTGCCTCAATGGGACAAGCACAACAATAGGCGTGATCAATGTACGCAGGGCCAACAAAGACCAGATAAGGGCTTTCTCAAGGATCAACAAGCCTGGTTTACCATCTATATTGCCCAGAAAAGGCCCTGTTTTGGAAAAAACAAAACCTGGCTTAATCTGATAGAGCTAAAGATCAGATCAGTATTCAGCGCGACAGTCTTTCTCTGGTATTCAGTTTCAGCGGTCATCAGATTGTGGCTCTTAAGCCAACTTTTTCAACCAATCAGTTGCAGGTTGTGGGATGTTTAAAGGGCAAAGTGGAGCTTGTTCTCCACTGAATCTGGAACAGACAGCTCTGCTCATCAGTGTGAACAAAAGAAAAATTGCTTCAAGTCACATTTGTTCAATTTAACTCTGGCATGGATGGAAATTCTGAACAATCAGCACTCCCATGCCATGTATCTTGTGTTAAAATGTAATCACTACTGTGATAATATTATAATTTTGGCACCACGTTTTGGCAAACTGGGGTTTTGCATGTCCCAAAATGAGGCCATAAATAGGATAGATTGCCAAAAAGCTGACAGGACTGATCTAAACTGGTGGTAATGTCTCAACTGAATCAAAGGTCAAAAAGGGGCACATGTCTTCATCTAATTTTCTTTAGAGACTCCCAGACCTTCCCTCTCCCTGACCACTTCCAGCTCATCTGGGGACACACCAAGGCATTCCCCAGCCAGCTGAGAGATGTATATATCATATTCTGGATCTGTCCTGGGGCCACCTCCCGGTAGGACATTCCCAAAACACTTGGTAGCATCTTGTAGGCATCCTCGCCAGATACCCAGACTACTTCACTTGCTTCTTTTCAAAGTAGAGGAATAGCAGCTTCACTTTGAGCTGCTCCCGAATGACAGAGCTCGTCACCCTATCTCTAAGGGAGAGCTCTGACACCCTTTGGAGGAAGCTCTTTTCCATTGCTTGTATCTGTGATCTCGTTCTTTCAGTCACTACCCACAGCTCGTAGCCATGGGGGAAAACAGGAATGTAGATAGACTAGTAAACTGACAGCTTCGCATTCACTGTCAGCTCACCATAATGGACTGATAGAGCGTCCGCATCACTGCAGATGCCACAGAAGACCTCTAAATCTCTAAACTTCTTTACTTGAGGTACAAATAAAATGCTTGTGAAATATTTTTGAAAATAATACAAAAGGACGGCTAATATCAGGAGCTGTTAATAGAAAATGTTAGTGATGGTCCAAAACATGACTGAATGCGTTAGCTTCTCTTCCTTAGATTCTCAGTCTCATCAGCCACAGATTCAGAGCAGGCTCTACACACAGTGTAGGTCAACAATTTGATGATGAGTGAAGCGGTGAGCCGGAGTTAGATACTGCACGTAAGTGACTAATGAGATACAGGTGCACTACCCAGAGCCTGGAGAAGCCGCGCTTAATCTGGGAGTTCACAGTTAATGGAGCACACACACACCCAAACACAACACAGAGGAACAGAAACATGGAGCGAAAAGGGAAGAGTAGAGAGAAGGCAGGCCAGCTCTTTGACCATAACAAACTTAGAATCACTAATTTAACATGCACGTCTCTGGACTGTGGGAGGAAGACACTACTCAGGAAGAACCCACACAGGCACAGGGAGAACATGCAAACTCCACACAGAAAGAACCCAGCCAACTAATTAATTCACCACTTAATTAACACTGTCATATATCATTGTAAGGTAAAAAGGTCCCTACTGTACACCAGTCAAGCACAGAATTAAAACCTGCTGCTAGACATTGTGTACGGCTCTCCATCTGGAACATATGCAGCTCTGACTTATGGCAAGCACTAAATTTGGATACTTCTGATTATGTACTTCAATGTAGTACACTCTACACACTTTACTTAATGTTTATATAGGGTAGTGTTGTCTCAAATCAAGTTGTGAACATACCAAGATTGCAATGCATGTCTGCAAAGCCTCTGACCATGCAAAACGCTTCACTGGTCTCAATGCTGATGACACATCCACCAAAGTTATCTGGTATTTCTTCTCTTTCACCTGTAGACAAGATGGTGAGTACTGAGGAGTGGAAGTGAATAGCTCTGCACACTTAACTTTTTGACACACACAAACCAGGTGCCTATAGTTTTCTCCAAGCAGTATTAATGTTAGGGCTGTTCCATATGTATCATAGGTTCTGCAAGATCTGACCTAAATCTTGTCTAAGCCAGTCAAAGTTAACTTTCTCACACAGGCTTTTTCACAGCAGAGTGCAATGGGAAAATTTGACGAAGGAGCTGCAGGGACAGCCATGGGGCCTACAGCACTCGTCTACTTTAAGTCTCTTTCTCTGGGAATTAGCAGACACTAAGGCCTAGGGGGCAACCACATGGAGGGTCTGTGGATCTCAGCACAGTGATGTCTTATTCAGACGCTCATGTCTCATTGTGATGAGCTCTGTCTGTTATCCCAGGTCTCTAGGATAATGACTTATTAACACAATTCAGTTACCCAAAGCTAGGAAATTGCAAACTAATAATGTATCTCTTTTAATCACCTCAGATTTTTCAACTTAATCTTCCGTCTTTGTTCTTCCTGCTCAGTGCAAGCCAATTTTATTTACATAACTCAAGATCACGAATACATTTCACCTCAAGGGTCTTTCACATACGTGCAGCTCCACAATATTAAACCTGCTTCTTTTATTCTTGTGTAGAGTCACTCAGTTCAGAATTGGTTAAGGGACTTCAAGAGTATGAAAGCTTTAAACAACGAAATTCGAAAAAAATGACTTCGTTAAGACAAAACAATGATACTTCATTATTTGAACAGATTCATGACTTGATCAATTGCAAGTCGGTCAAAGTGTTGATTCATACTTCAAAATCCTTTACAGTGATGAAAAAACATATTTGTTTATCAAATAAAAAAACTAAGAAATAATCATCATGAAAAGTAATTTTAAAAATGAACCATTGCGTTATGCAGGATTTGTACAGGAAATTTCAGTGAACAAAGGAGAGCTGAGAGAGTTCAAGGTACAATTCAATTTTACTGTACAGCTAAGGCAGCAAATTGTAGGAAGTGCCCTGTTTCACTGTCGTTTCTGATTATACTCAAAGAAATCAAAGTGCCTCTCTAAAAAATAAATTTTCCTTTATCCTAGTGATGTTGTCTTCGATAACAAAGTGATGTTGTTGTAGCAGTCAGCCTTGCCCAACACGGCGTCCCTCACTATTCAGCTACAGTCCCTCACTTGTCAGCAGACAAGTAGGAAAACACAAGTGGGGCCTTGTGTAAGTGCTCTATCAGGAAAACTGTGTCAAAACAGTTCAGCTCTAATCTGCAGAGCATGTTCCATCAATCAGGCTGTCATGTGGCGATACTGAGCCTAAGTGTCAAACAGCGCAAGAGTCTGAAGAGGAACAAAGTGTTTCTGACCTACAAGACTTATTTATGTATTTATTTCGTAACGTATTCCCTTGCAGGATGACAAAAGACGTGAATTCAAACAAATTTATTGTAAGCTTTACTATGTACGACTTGTACGCGTGGAAGTGTAAGAAAGGAGGGTATGTCAAGGTCAGCTCCTCTTTAACAGCAGGGACCATAAATTAAATATATGGCTTCTTTATTAAATCATAGCTGCTCGCAATAGCCAAACATACAGGAATTCAGGTTATCATGTTGATGATGAAGGAAAAGTCAGATCAGAGGTGATGAGTGTTTTTGAAGAAGAACCCATCTGAGAGCTCTCAAACTTGCTCTAAAACGTGTATCTGAGGCTCTGCGTCATGATTCAAAGGGTCAGGAGGCGTTCAGGTGTATTTATATTGCATTACAAGAGAATAATTAGAGAGGCAAAACCATAATTGGTATCTGTGTAAATAAATGGCAAAAAGCCTCATCAGTTGGTACTGAAAATAATTTAAATAATTAAATAATATTTAATTTTAAAAAAGCTGCGCATTTCTTAGTTAGTGAAGTGAATCTGCATGTCAAATCCCATGAAAGTGCTTCAATCGTGACAAAGAATTGATCTCCTTTGTGCTGTGATCCCACAGTTGAGTGAACGGGGCTTGCTGATCAGTGTGCTGTGATCCTGGGGAGGCCTGAGGCTTTGGGGATCAGGCGTGAAAGGGACAGTTGTCTCATTGTGTTTGTAACTGTTGGGCAGCTAAATCCTCACAGACTGAGAGGTTGCAGATGCAGCACCACGAAGAACGTCCCCTCGTCATCCCCGGATTAACCCCCACATACAAATCAGAGGTTATCTGCTGAGAGTAAAGAACAGGGATGATCATACCAGACACACTCCCATGCTAGCGGTGTAACCAGCGCTTCAGCCGACCCCACTCCCACTGCATACACACACAATCCCCACTCTACAGCGTGTGAACTCCCCACACCGCGTCCATCACTGTCTGCTCAGAGCGCTGTGATGTCACTGATAGCTCTGATTGATCTGAGTTCTGCAGAGGATCAAAGAATTCACCAAAGTAAGGGGATGGTTGGAAAAACCGCCTGTCTCCCTTTTGGTTTACAATTCACACAATTATATCTTTGAGTGCGATTGTTTGTTTTTGTCTTTGGTTACAAAAGTTACAAAAACATGGGTGGATGTCAGTTTTAAGGCAGTACCACCCTGCTTATGACTATAAAGTGGCAAAATAAATCCCTGAAATGGGAGTGAACGGGCAAAGCTGGGAAATTAAGAAAATAAACAAGCTGAAGAAAATAAAAGTAATTTTAAGGATCAGTGACGCAGCAGGGAGCAATCAGTGGTCACTGGAAAGGTTCTTATACTTAATTAAACCTAAACTAAAAACTAAATAATAATTACAAGTATAAATAATAAAATGAGCATCCACTTATGGTGATTACAACATTATGTCATTATTGTTATATGACATTGCAAAAGAAACTCTTAGTAAGCGTTAGAAACCAATACCTTAAATGCCACTTTTATCTGCCTGCATTTGAGAAATTGCCAAAAAAAAAATACTACTTTCTGTAGTTTTCTACACAGGAGGTATGAAGCCTGGGGTTTTGGCTTAACTTCTAATCATTTTTTTTCAGTGGTTTAAACACTTCACCAAGTTTTGCATTTCCTTTTGTTTGGCACTGAATAGGATCAAGCTAGACAGGCAAGTACATGCAGGCTGAAAATTGCAAACCTGTTACCATTTATGGCTAATCTCTTTCTGCTTACATACACAATTCACATTAAGTACGTACAGTACCGGTTTTATGCTAGTTGCAAGATTGCCACCCTGTTTTTATTCTAGTGAAATAATACCCTACTGATACTGCTGCAATACATAAATCAACTACCAGAACAGAAAAAAGTGGTGTTAACCCAGAAAAAGAACACTGCAAAATCTCCAGTGTTAAATTGACACTAGAAAGTGTCTATATGGGTCCACTCTTTTGAATGTTAAATGAACACTTCTGAGTGTTAAATTAACACTTTTGACAGTGTTATATTTTTAACAGTAACCTAGTCAGTGTTAAAGATTAACAATGACTAACACTGAGCAGTGCTGATTTGCTAACACTGAAATATTACTATATTACAGCTTCTGTTTGAAACAATATAATCCCTGTTTCAGGTGTACTGGACCTGGATATTTGTTGAAAAAAAATGCTATTTTGATTTCAGGATCTTTTGATAACTACAGTGGAATAAAATGAACTTCAGCTCAGTTGTATTCTATTGTGTTTACATAGCAATCACGCCATGTGTCAGTGATTTTTCATGGTAAAGTCAGCACCTTATAGTATTACAGACAGAAACCGATTCCATCTTAAGTAAGCACCTGGCAACAGGGGAGGAAAATCTTCCTTTAGTTCTGTCTGAGGTTTCTTTCTGTTTAAAGGAAGACTAAGGGTGGGCAACAGTCTCCCTCGACTAAAAAGAGAATAAACTGGTAATGTTTATGTTCTAATTTTTGTTTGTTTGTTTGTTTCTGTAAATTCAATCCAAATCTTAATATGTTATTCAAATTTCACTCATTATCTTCTCGGCAGTTGGCAGATTTGCTTCCTATAGATTTACATTCCTCTGCGAGTCATTATCATAACCAAATTAGACTGCAGGGACTTTCATCTTTAGATTAACTCCTAAGTATGGGATACCTGAACCCCTCAGGCATATCATGCCAAGTGGATGTAATGGCTCTTGTCAATGCTGGTGTGATGCCTCATTTTCACATAATACACCACATTGTTCCTCTGTGTCGGACCCTGACACCAAGTTGGAAATCTCTTTAATTCTTGTAGTTTGAGTGGAACCTCTCTCTCTGTCTTCTCCCAATTACAACTCTCTGCCGCTCTGTTCCCCTGACAGCCAACCAATTATGTATTTTTTTAAACCCTTTTCAACAAACCTGTCTCGCGCCTTGCCTGAAACTCCTCTCTTGAAGTGCATTAAGCCAGAGTTTGCTGCGGCTTCGAAGGTGTGAGGTTAATCAAAATAAGCCTCTGCATGCCAGCGCTGACCCAGAGCTCCATTAATAGAAACACCTACAGCCTAAGTGATGTCGCTGATTGTTGGAAGGGAAATGGAGGGCGAATGCTCGATTGCCAGAATTCCCCAAAGTCTCCCGACACCCCTTTCTCCCAGAGAGAGCAAAATGAATTAAAGCCTGTTTTCATCCCTGCTTGCGTTCTTTAATTCAGAAACCAATTACTTCAGATTTTCCACTTCAGGAGAGAGAATGTGAGCAGCAAAGATAGAAAAAAAAATGGGATGAGAGACAGACATAGAGGCGAGAAAAAAAAAAAAGCACAAAGACAATCCTTCTCAGAATTAGTTTCATATGGAGATGCCAGCTAGGAAAAAAATATCTATACACTTCTGTTCCCCCGCTCCATGTGCTCTGCACCCTGGATGAGAAAATTGCATGATGAAATCCCCCACCCCACCCCCACCCCCCCCCCCCCCCCCAAAAAAAAAACCCCCCCCCACCCC